>JAQZBX010048953.1:0-20127 GCA_029593785.1 Cabassous unicinctus | reverse complement strand
TTTTTTTTTTTTTTTTTTTTTTTCCTTTCTCTACTGGAATCATAGAAAGTGACAAGGAATTTACATAGTATTTCAAACACTGTATCATTCCTGAGCTTGCACCTCTGTAATACATCTGATTTTCACATATTTGGGATTTTTATGGAGGGCATGATGATAAGTCATCTGCATATGGCACACACATTTTAAAAACGTATTTCATTACTTTTAACTCTTTTTGACAGAAAGGATGAAAAATCAAATGACTTACATTACTCAGCAGTGATATGATCTCCAAACCAAAAGGACTGTTATTTAAAAACTGCATGCAGTTTTTTCATAATTTTCTATTACAGAATCAGCTTATAATAAAAATCAAGGCACATAGCAGTAGGTAGTTCATAAACACTATTAATGATGGCATTTAAATATCTATCTTATACTGACTCTTCTAGCTATACATTAATTAATTAATTTGTTTATTTATTTAACAAAAATTTATATTCCATGCACTAAAATAGGCACTGAGAATAACTTAGCTGCCCTCTTTTGTGAATTCAGGTCTCAAAACATTGTCTAGTCCACCAGAATTTTAGCCCCTCAAAAAGAAACTATAAACCTCACATCTTAGCAACATGTTATGCAATAAACAGGAAGGGGGGGATTCAGTTAATTATTGACTCAATGACATCTCATTTTTTACATTTTATGCAACTCTACTTTTTCGGGGTCTCTAGGTCTACTACTTGGACACATAATATGCTATTACACACAATTGATGAAATGTGACTTCTTTAAAGTTATGTTTCAAATGGCCAGTGATACATACTGCCTAATGGTTCACACATATTACATGAGTCACATGCCCATAATTCATTGGTTGAGCTAAAGAATAAGTAAACAATGACTGAAAGATGAGAAGTGAGAGGAGTTAGAGTTTAGCTGAGTCCCATTTATGTTGAAGCTCCCAGGCACCTAGAGCTGCTCACAGTTCTGAAAATTTTTTATTCATCTACTTGAGTAAGCCATACTCTAAATTGGTTGCTGACCTTCAAGAGATTTGGAAATTTGGCTTTTCCTGGCTTTTCCTGCAAGCAAATAGTTGAATAATGCAAACAGTAATTTGTATCACTGATTCTTAGTGGTCTTTCTTTTCCTGTATTCATTGAATCAGTGGCACTCACTGGTTCAGCTCGAGGTAAGGTCAGACAAATAGAAGGATCCTTGGTCCTTGATGATGACAGACTACTCATACCAACTTTGCATCACCGGGCTGCAGACTTCTTTTATGGGAAAATTCACTCCTTGTTTAAGCCACTTTTACTTAGAGCTTCCTTTATATATAGTCAAATCTAATTCTAATTGATATGATCACCAAAGCCTTATGTAATTCATTGCTCACTTCCCGCACCCAATTCATATGTCAAGAAAGGTCCTAATTTTCTCATGCAGTATATAGTAGGTGTTGATAATTTATGAAGCAGTCCCAGCAGTAGTCCCACTTGAATGGTAAACAGTTTAACATCAAAGAAATATGCTCTAATGGCATTATATCAGACATGTAAAAATATTAATCTAGGTAAGCAAATGGAAGGGGAAAAAAGCTGAATTTTTATGATTTAATTATTCCCAGTTGCTTTTGATATGGAAACTGCAGCCCTACACAATCAATATTCTCTCAGTTCAGTAGGGTAGATGCTTTCAACAGAGTAGATATGAGCCCTTTTCTATTGTGATGTTTGTATAAATTCTGGAAATTCTGTGCATTTGATTTTGACTATGCAAGTTACTCTTTGTCCTACTTCTCGGGTTCTCAAAGATCAAGTTAAATAAGAGAAAGAAACAAAAAGAAGAAAGCATGAAGAATTAAGGTGGGAAATTAAACCAAGAACTTTAGTTTGGAGGACTTCCATTCTGCCTTTCATAAGCAACAATTTAATTTCTCAGCCCTAGGGGAATGCAAGTTAGCAAACTAAGGTAAATTTATCACTTCTGAAAACTGCCGCAAGACTCCCAAGACAGAACGATTACCCCCAAAATTGAATTTAAATAAAAGCAATTAGTTTTATCTAGTTTTTTAATTCATTTACCTCTGCACAGAAATCCTCCTGGAGTTTTGAAACTCATCAGTGATTGTCCCTGGAGCTGATCCAATAATGTGAGAATAAATACACCATTAACCAATTATACATAATGACTCCAAGACATGCCAATAGTGAAACAGTTCAGGTGATTTATATAAGGCTTGCCTCATACAGCCTATTCACAGTTCACATCTTTTCTAAAAAAATACATCAAGAGTAAGCCAGGCTTTAGATCTGCTTACATTCATCTTAAGGATATGAATAAACATCACTAAGCATTTTATTTAAAAATGTTTAAGTTTGCGATATGTGAAAATCTTTGGGTATGGAGAAGAAATATATATTTGAAGCCAGCAGAACATAATTCAGATCTGTGGGTTTTGCTTTTTTTTTTTTTTTTTACTTCTTTTTAGCAGATATGTCAATCTGGCCTTTTGCAATGACAGCATCAACGTTGCTGAATTAAAGGGTGAATCCTGGATTTCAGACCTATCAAAAATGAGGGCGCTATGTTTTCAATAGAGTAGCCTGCTCCTTAAAAAAATTGAACAATGGACCTTACAGATCAAAATCAGATCATAATGTGATGTAATCATCTTCATGTAAAGAATAATTGGGTAAAGAAAATATTAAAATGGTAGTTTCAGGATTATTGAGATTCTTGAGGACTAGAGACAGGTTCCTCTAATTTATGATGTGATGGGTTAAGACAGCTGAACAGTTAGACAGAACAGTCCCCAAAACTGCCTTCACTTCTGATGCCACCTGTACATTCTGGAAATTCCCCAAACCACCCTCAGCTTCAATAATTCAGAAGGACTCACAGAATTCACTGAAAGTTATCATACTTAGGGATACTGTTTATTACAGGGAAATGATACACCTTAAAATCAGCCAAAGGGAAATTTTAGTTTGTATATAAGGTAATAGAATAATTTTTAAAAATCCATAGAACTCTAGTACACATACAATGAATCTAAGTTAAACCATGGACTAGAGTCAATAGTACAATTAAAAATGTGTTTTCATCAATTGTAACAAATATATGACACCAATGCAAGTTGTTAATAATAGGGTGGTATATGAGAATCCTGAATTTTATGCATGATTATTTTGTAAACCCACAAATTTTCTAATAAAATAAAATCAGCCAAGGGAAGAAGTGCAAAATACAGAATCCAGGTAAGTGCCAAACAAGGAGCTTACATGGCCCTTTCCCCAGAGAATCAGGATGCTTTGCTTTCCCAGCATCCATGTGTGACAATAAGTATTGTGTATTGCAAATAAGGAAAATCCATCCAACTCTTTGGGTTCCAGAAATTTTCTTGGAGCTTGATCACATACTGCCTGTGTGGCTAACCTTTAATCTGTAGCCCCTCCCAAAAGTCAGGCTGATGCCTTTAGTCTCCATTTCCTTCCAGAGGTAGATCTGACAACTTATGGCTCAAAGCATCCATCATAATTCACTTTGTTAGAATCTTGGTGACCAAAACTCCCAGGTAAACAGATACTTCTATCAGGCATGACATTCTGAAGGCCTTAAGATCACTTTCCTGTAGCCAAACGCAAAGGCCAGACCTCTCTTTGGATAAGGCTAATTCTTCACTACACAAAAGCATTCAACCATTCATAAATTGTCATCTTCCCTGGAGGCAGTGAATAAAGAAGGATCACCAATTTAGCTCTAGACCCATAGAGACTCTTCGAATCCCAAGTCGACCAAATTCAACCATCAATGAGATGTTGGATTTTGAGTAGGTTGTTTAAACTTTCTGAATCTTAGTTCCTTTGTTTAAAGAATGGACATGATGAAAATGGTAGTTAATTCATTGGACTTCTGAGAGGTTTAAATGAGATAATACACACACAGGGCCCTAACATATGTCAAGCACATGGTCGGCATTCAACATGTTAGTCATTACTAATATATAATCAAGTAACATTTACTTTTTCTATTTTATCTTCTGTGTTCTACACATTGTTAAGTCAGAGATGGGGGTTTTTATTCTTTTGCTTCTACTGATATAAACTGACCATGCATTTTACCTCAAATAAGCATCTAATGGAAGTTAATATGAATCAATTCATAACAACAACAACAAAAAATAAGGAATATAAGGAGGAAGGATAGAAAGTTACTGACCTTACTCGAGTCTCTAATGTGTTGCAAGATTTAAACTGGTTTCCTTTTATGATTATTTCATCACAAAAGAACAGTATGCAAGATTATCTCCATGTTACAAAAGCAGGAGTTTAAGCATAGAATGAGAAAATTATCTGGAGTCACATAGTTAGTGAGTAGTAGATACAGGTTTGAAACTCAGGTATCACACCCTCATGTTCTTTTTATTGCATCAAACTATGCTTTATTGAGAAGGTACAAGAGCAGTGGAAAAAATTTGGGCTGGTCATGGGAGCTGACACTGTATAATTGTCAATGTTTATCAAATGCTGAGCCATAAAACAAATATAATTATTAAAATGATTTACTCTGTGTCAAGATGGATTCACATATATCTGATTTTACATGTCTTTTCCAGTGGCCTTATTCATAAATCTTGCAATGTCCTTTTATTATCACTACAGGGAATGATGAGAAAGCAAATAGACTCACATAATGAGGCTTAAGAGTTGAGAAAACAAGTGTTATGTGTGATGATAGGAATGAAAAATAAAACTCCACCAAGATTTCTGAGGTCAGCATACAAAATGTTAAATGTTTTGATTAAAATCTTTGGCTTATACAAAAAGAGATTTCATGTTTTTAAACATACTAAGTTTTTTTTTTTTTTTAATTGAGTTTAATGTGATCAGTTTGCCAATATTGTCAAGAAAAGCCGATCTTATTTCTGTAGCTTTGTGTTAATGAAGTCAAATAATTTTATAATTTACAAAAATAACAAAAAGTTTCCTTTGATAAATGTCTCAAATTACATAAACCTACATTGATCTGTCAGAATCAAAAAGCCAGACTAGAGTGATATAAACAAATAGTAGTTATTTTGTGTACATAAATAATCCAGAGGTAGATTTTGCTGTCATTAGTTCAGTCACTCAAGGATGCCATCAGAGAGCTAGGCTCTTGTCTACCCACTTTGCCATCATCAACCTGTTGACCTTTCTCCCCCTTTCTTTATCTCTGTGGTCCTAAGGATATGTAGTAGCAAATGCCATTTATTCTGAGGGTAGGAGTAATGGGAAAAGGTAGAAAGGCTGTCATATACATTGTTATTAGAAAAACAAAAATTTTTGAGGACCAAAACCACTTTGTCTGTAGAGTACCACTTATTTCTCAGAGGTCAGATTAAGTCAAATAGCTATTATAGCAGAATAACTCTTGGGAAAGGAATTATTTGAATTTCCATCCCCTTTTGAAGTAGCAGATAAAGACAAAGAAGTTGAAAATGGCATTTAGGTAGCCAATTAAGAGGACATGCCACAAAAGTGGAAGAAAATCCAGAATTGCATTGCTTAGGTCTTCAGCTGACAATCTGGGGATTGAATGCAAACATTGGCATGGGATTAGAATTTATTGATAGGAAAATATATCTGTGTATAAGGATTAACTTGCTAAATCCAGAAATGCATGCAATTCAGTTTCTTTTGAGAACCCCTCATCTCTTCTTTATGCCTTCTACATCTGACTATTTATGGTCTATCTTTCCAATAAGTTTGAGCTCATGACTTACATACACATGCTTTTTCCTTTTCATGCCCCTTGATCCCTGGGATAGATAATGGAAACCCAAAAAAGGGGGCATCAGAAACCTATTCTCTATTTTCTATCCATTCCTACACTTTGGAACCTGACTTCTTGAATTATATGGCCCTGAGAAGTCATTTAGAAAAAAACTAGTGATATTCAGCATAGATTTAGAGAGCTAAACAATGTAAAAGTTCATTTGACTTTCAATATCTGGAGAGCACCAGCATGAAAGCATGCTGATTCAAGGTCTCATCAATTCAGAGGAAGATTTATATTTAGACTGGGCCATGAAGAGAATAGAGCTATTTTTCCACTGTAAGTCTCTCTACTTTGTGGTATTTGGTATGAATGGTTATGTCAGCTGATTTCTAGGTACTTAAAAGAAGAAAAAGCTATAGAAAAGATTTGGTGGAAATTTTTGGAAAAACACTTGGAAAACTATATAAGATTTATGTTTTGAATGCCTTGAATACTTTCTCAATTTGCCTGACCGTCATTATTATACATATCCTTTCAAGAAATTGTGTTAATTGATTCACTGCCATGATTGTGGATGTGATTGCTATTCAGGAAAGATTATAGAATGTTTAACAAGTCAGACTGATTCATCTTGGCTGTCAAAACAAAAGATCATTGAATTAATGATGCTAACCTTTTTATTAACATGAAAACTCTCATGTGGAACAAGTTTGCTCTAGAGGTCACTGTATTATGCTGAAACATCTTCATTCTTCAGACTCATGTTTTGGCTTCTTCATTGTACCCACCCAGGGAATAAAAGAATGAGAGCAAAGACTCTCTGAAATTCATCCTTTGATATGGAACCCATCAAACATGGTTAAATATAGTACAAGGTCACACAATATAAGCCATGGGAAAGGAAAAACTTAAAGGTAATATGGTCTCATCTTGTGGGACCATAAACATTATAGTGGCATTTATTGAGTGTTCCTTTGTTAATCCATTAAGAACCAGTAAGTTTTCCTTTATCCTTCTTTCTCCTATACCCCGTGTGCCTCAAAAGTTAAGACCAATAAGGTGGCTTAAAACTATAGCATATATATATATACATACCTTTTACATGCATGGAGCATATTTCTACTTTTATTAAGTGTTGAAACTAAAATGTCAATGCCTGTTAAGAAGTAAAAAGAATAACAAAGGGAACTAGCTTATACAGAGTTCTATGTATACATATATTTTTTCCCTTCTTTATGTTTTCTCCCCTTTTCTCCTATCCTTGCCTCCCTCCCTCCCTCCCTCCCTCTTTCCTTCCTTCCTTCCTTCCTTCCTTCCTTCCTTCCTTCCTTCCTTCCTTCCTTCCTTCCTTCCTTCCTTCCATTTTTTCCAATTTTTATTATTATTCCTTTTAGGTAAATAATTTTAAAGGCTGGAGTACAAATACAGAACACATATTAAAACAAAGGTAGCCACATGGACTTCTATCCAACATTTTTAAATAACCTTTTGTCAAGTTTTAGAGCATTTAATATATGGTTATTTAAATCATAAAATGGGATTTTTAAAATTTTACTTTTCTGTTAGCTGTTTAAAAATTATTATTTCAGAAATAAGAGTTTCTGTAGAACTAATGTGAACACTACAGACAGTGAGCCAATATCATGCAGAGGTTCAGAATGAGACTTTATATTATTGGGAGTTACAACTTATCCTACCTATTATTTGTAGTTGTGGGACCTTAGACTAGCTAATTTCTCTGTGATTTTGTATATTTTAAAAGATAACAGAATATTTTCACAGGGCTGTTGTTAGGATTAATTAGCTATTCCATGCAAATTACCTAGTATCTAGTAAGCACTGCATAGATGTTAGTAAATGTTTCAGTTTCCTTGTTGCTAAAGCACATACCATTCAATGAGTTCGCTTAAACAGTGGAAATGTATAGGCTTACAGATTTGAGGTTAGGAGAAGTCCAAATCAAGGCATCATCAGCGCTATGCTTTCTCCCAGAAGGCTGTGTTTTTCTGTGGCTGGCTACCAGCCATCATTGTTCCATGGACCCTCTATCACATGGTGATGCACATGGTGGCCTCTCCTGGCTTTTCTCTCTTCCAGGTTTCATTGACTTTCAACTTCTGGCTTCTCCCTCTGTGGCTTTTTTCTTATCTATCTGAATTTCATTCTGCTAATAAAGGACTCCAGTAGTAGGATTAAGACCCATCCTAGTTGAATTAGGCCACAACTTAACGAAAGTAACCTCATCAAAAGGTCATACTTACAATGGGTTCACACTCACAGGAATGAATTAAGTTTAAGAACGTGTTTTTCTGGGGTACAGAGTGCTAAACTACCACAGTAAATGTTAAGATAGATGAGTCTGGATTTGAACTGGACCTTGAAGAATGGCCAGAGGAAGTTTATCCATTGGATTGGCATTTGCTGCAAGTAACAGAAATTCCAAACTCTAAGTGTTTTAAACAAAAAGGGGCTCTTTGGGTTTATTTAATAGGCTATACAGAGGTATGGCAGACTTCAGCATTACATAATTCAGAAAATCCATCTCCATTTTCATGCAGTCGTCTTGGCTCCAGGACAAATCTGTGGTCTACCCCTTAGGGTTACACTGAATACAGCCTGAGAAG
Source organism: Cabassous unicinctus (assembly GCA_029593785.1). Lineage (NCBI taxonomy): Eukaryota > Metazoa > Chordata > Mammalia > Cingulata > Chlamyphoridae > Cabassous > Cabassous unicinctus. Next base: position 11,755 of record JAQZBX010048953.1, on the reverse strand, counting down.
CCCAATCTAGATTCCATATAGAGATGATAAATGTGAAAACCTTCTTCAGTATGATGAAGTCTAGTTCATCTTCACATTATCTTTGGTTTTTAATCAAGAAAATGGTACATGTCACATGACCTGCATTAACTTTATTCCTTCTTCAGATTAATATGAACAATCTGCTCCAGAATTTGTTTTATTTTCCTCAAATGCCCAATCCAGAGTCATGAAAACTTTTCTCTCAAGTGTTTTAATATACTGTGACAAAGATTCTATTGTACATGCATATAAAATTGAAGGTCTTATGGGTAAGATCCATAAGATATCACAATATGAGTATTGAAATGGTGCTTTAAGGTAAAGAGCCATCTGTGGAAGGTTTTAGTTGTTACAGTTCCCCCTGTAAGAACTCATTCTTTCACTGGACATAATTTACATATGTGTGCTCACAGTTTTTAAATAAAAAAATAAGCTAAACTCAATTTCAACCTCTCAGTGGGACTGACATTCACCATATACACTGAAGGCAGGAATATTGAAGATAGTATAAGGTGTCAAGAAAGTTTTTTTCCCATTCATAAATCTTCATCATTAAAATGCACTTCTTTGTATATATCAGTCCCTTTTTTACAAGAAATCTATCATAAAGTGTTATATCAAAATGTGGATGAAAAATTTTCACAGAAAATATTTTTGCAGTAAAGAAGAATGCGAGATGCCAAATATGAAAAGCTTTGGCATTTGTGCAGTACCTCTTCCGTTTATTGGTTGAGTCATTTGTCATATGTTTGGTCTGCTGAGCACTCATGTGGTAATTTTTGTGCCAATTAGCAAAATACAAAATCAATCCCCAATCTTGCATCTTCTTGGCTAATCCATGTGCAAGGCAGAAGTGATGGAACAGTCATTCTTTCAAGAAAAGCAATAAATGCATTTATTATTTAAGACAAAGTATCTTTTAGGGAGTGAGCCTTGTCAGAATCAGCAAAGAAGAAATTTTAAGTCAAAACATAACAGCCTTTTTCTGCCTTTTGTAATTTTTCTGTGTCTATGGCTTTTGTGACCTTTGAGTTCATACAATAGTAAACGAAGCAAAGTCATATTGAAGACATAATGGTAAATGGCATTCAAATTATGCTTAACATTAGCCAAAAAATAGAAGGAATGAATTAATCTAGATGTGTTAAGACAAAACAAGAAAGATAAGTTACATTAGACCTGAATAAACATTGTCTTATAGAATGTTCCAAATGACTTCTCAACCATTCTTTTTTTATATATTTTCTTTATTTTTTCTGAAAGATAATTAGATTCCATAAAATGTTACACAAAAAAATACAAGAGATTCCCATATGCCCCACTTCCTACACCCCCCACTTTCCCCCACATTAACAACTTATTTCACTAGTGTGAAACATTCATTGCAATTAAAAAACACATTTTGGAGCATTGCTACTAAGGATGGATAATAGTTTACATTGTAGTTTACACTCTCTCCCACTCAATTCTGTAGGTTATGGCAGGATATATAGGTCGTTGCAATGTCATTCAGGACAATTCCATGTCCCAAAAGTGTCCTCATATTACACCTCTTTTTCCATCTCCCTGACTTCAGCACCTCCAGTGGCCACTGTCTCCATATCAATGATACAATTTCTTCCATTGCTATAATCACAATAAGTCTACAGCAGAACACCAGTTAGTCCACTCTAGACCACATTTTATTCCCCAATCCTGAGGATTTGGGATGGTGATGTCCACTCCACCTCCAATTGAGAAGGGACCTCGATCCTGTATGACCAGTAAATGGGAAGCTTTTGCTTGAAGTTGCAGTATCTCTCGGCTCCTTGGTATGGTGGTTGTACATCCCCACCTCCTTGTTAGTTGTCCTGGGTAAGTCCATTGAACTGGAGAGTAGGTGTTGCAAATCTGCTGAGGCTCAGGGCCTATTTGGCACATTGACAGCCCAAAGATTCAAGTCTCTTGGGTGCACACCTACCAACTCCAGCACCAACTATAGATTCAAATAGAAGGGACAGAAGCAGTATCTGTAGAGAAGTCACAACTGAGACCAACTCTGTCACACTCGGGAGCACTAACTCCAAAGTAGGGCCCACTGGCAAGGCACCAAACTCCAGAGGTATCTGCCATGCTTGTAGGACCTGGGTGTCTCCAGAGCCCTCAGGAGCCCCACTATTTGGGGTAGTATCTACTTTGGCAGTGTATGTGATCCTGCTGAGATGTGCATAAGCATTACCTCTGGGATGACCTCCTGACTCACTTTGAAGTCTCTTAGCCATATAAACTCATTTGTCTTTATATTTTCCCCCTTTAAGTCAAGGTCTTTTTCCAGTTTCATTGCTAGTTGGTGCTTGGTAGTAATCCCTCAGTGCCAGGGAGGCTCATCCCCAGGAGTCATGTCCCATGCTCGGGGGAAGGTAACACATTTATATGCTTAGTTTGGCTTAGAGAGAGGCCATATTTGATCAACATGGAGGCTTTCAGGAGGTAACTCTTAGGCACTCTAAAATACTAGGTTAAATAGCAATTTCAAGAGCAAAGGCTCATAAACATAGTTGTCAATATCAAGGGCCCATCAATGGGCCATCCTTCTTCACTAGTCATTGCCCCTGTGCTTGGGCAATTGTTGCTCTTCCATTAGAGAATGTAGCAGAGTTCCCCAGGATGGGACTTCAATACTCTTTCAGTTACTGTGTGAATCTCTAACCACTGTGACATGCCCCATGAACATTTGAACACGATTATATTCCTTATATGTATGTCCAGGTGAGCTTCCTCCCATGTATCCTCCATCACTGATACCGCACACCAACGATCCTCCCTGCCACTGTTGTAACCCTTCTGTGGTCCAAAATTTCTTCAAAAATGAAGCCAAGAAGATTGCCAAATACAATTAATAAGAAAATGAAAAAATAATGATAGATTTAAACATAAGAAATAAAATGCATAAGAATTTAAAAAAACTAAAAATAAATTAAAATAAAAAATTGGGATATTAAAAAATTAATGAAAAATATTTAAAAATTTTTTTACTTTTTGCCTTTCATCACTGTAATATCTGTTGTCCTGTAGGTACAGTGACATTTTCTTCCATTTCTTCCCCGGTCTTTCTTTGTTCATTTTGTCTTCAGAGAAGTTTTAGGTCACAGTAAAGTCACATACAGAATATAGGGGACTCCGATATACCCAACATCCTCCCCCTCTTCCCCCTTCCCATATTAGTAACATTTTTATGTGTGGATGGTACATTTGTTACAGCTGATGTACAAAATATGAAACATAGCTACCAACCATGGTCAATGGTTTACATTATGGTTTACATTTTATAAATTTTATAAATTTTTAAATAAACAATTTCTAAATGTTTGCTGAAATTTAACATGGCCTGTATCCAACATTGCAAGATCATGCAGAACACTTCCATTGTCCCCTAAATACCCCCTCTTCCATCTATTCTATTTTTGTCTCCCCTTCCCCCTCAGGGTCCATGGCGACCACCAGACCACCAGGTTTCACTTCTTGAAGGACAAGATTCATAGTTACTTGCAACAACACTGAAGGCTTAACTCACTGGTCGGTCCTCCCTTATTAGAAAGCACCCATGCTCTCGAGAGGCACCCACTCTTCAGTCTGAGAACATATCGGGCCTCTCCAGGAAGGGAGTCCAACTGTTTCCAACTCATTGTGTGGGTCTCCACCCACTAATAAAATATTCTATAACAATATGATATTTCGCACATTCTCTAGAAGACTGGCCAAGATGCTCCCTGTCCTGAATGCCCACCCCCCCGCATCCAATACCCTAAACCAGCAACACTTCCTTGTCATATTGCCAGAAGAGCTTTCCCAACATTGTAGTTTCAACCGCATACCCACTAACCCCCAGTGTTCACCTGCTGCCTCCCCCAAACCTCCCCACAGTTCTATGGACCTTCCAACCCACCAGCATTATAGAAAGGTATTTTCATAAGATTTCAATCTTATATGTTTTTGTGGAAATTAGAATCATGTTTTGATCCATTTACCCTTAGAAACTATGTAACAAATTTTTCTAGATAACAAGAAAACCTTGTATTATTACTTTATGCACTCTTTTTGAAAAATAAGAAAAATGTGATGTATGCAAACTAGGAAGACCAAAATATTTCTTCACATTCTACTGTAATTTTTCAACTAGCATTTACTTTCTTCAATTTCTATGAATGAGTCATAATGGAGAAAACTAGGCTTTTTTTTTTTTTTCATGTCTGCTTTGGTTTTTCACATCTCTGAAATTAACAATATAATCACCGAATGTCCTCTCTTCTTAAAGTTTTTTAGAAGTACTATATGTGCAGCTAATGCTTTCTTAAATGCAGACATTGATATTTTATTCACTATCATCAGTTCTGAGGTTAACTATTACAGAAATATAATAACCTGAAAATGAAAATTAATAGGATCATCCTGAAATGTATGTCTCTTCTGCAGTCTAGCAATCATCATTCTTCTATGTGCAACATTAAATTATTTTCTTTATGCTTTATGATAAAAAGTTGAGCATGGACTGTGTACTTAATAGGTGATAGGCAGAGATTCATAAGAGATGCCTCAATTACATTGGTCAATCAACCTGAAATTATATCTGGTGAGTCCCTCCAATTTTAAGGTGAAGCATTTTCATAATGATTCTGTGGCCATGAATGTAGAGTATTATAATATTATCTTTAAAAAATTCAGGAAATATCTCTTTGACTTTCTTAGGAGTTGGTAAATGTCCATGCTCTATGATCAGGTGGGAAATAGTAATTGCTGTAGAAATATTAAAATAGACCCAATAAATTGGCAAAATGGGCCAGAAGATAATCCATATACCATATATGTTGACATAATTTCTGTGACGTCTTAAACTTTACGATGGAGTCTTTTAGATTACCGAAGAGTAATAATGCATATTTTTAATTTTTAACTGAATTATTGAGATAATTATCTATGCACATGCAACATTTTGTAAGACTAAAGAATAATTTCCCAATTAAGATATTGACATTGGTACAATCCACTGATCCTATTGAGATTCCTCTAGTTTTGCTTGTACTCACTTGTGCATGAGTGTATCTATTTAGTTTTATAAAATATCACAGTCAAGATACTGAACAACTCTATTTTATAACCCTGCTCAACTTCTTTCCATCCCTATCCCACAGCTGTAACTCCTGATAACCACTAATCTAGCCTCTATTTCTAAAATGTCATTTCAAAAATATTATATAAATGCAATAATATGGTGTATAACATTTGTGAATAGATTTCTTTCATTCTGTAGTTTTCCCTGCAGATTTACCCTAGTCATTTCCATATATCAATAGTTTGTTCCTCAATACTTATGAGTGGTATTCCAAGGTTTGTATATACTACAGTGTGTTTCACCATTTATCTTTTGATGACATCCAGATTGTTTCCAGTTTGCAGCTATTACAAATAAGGCTGCTATGAACATCTACGTACAGTTATTCTGTGTGGAAACATAACATTTCACTTCTCTGGGATAAATATCTAAGAGTACAATTTCTTATTCCTCTGAGTAAGTGCTTCTTTAGTTTGTGAAGAAACTGCCAGAATGTTTTCCAGAGAGGCTGTACCATATTGCATTAAAATCAGAAAAGTATGAGTGAACTAGTTTTTCCTCATCCTTGCCAGCATTTGGTGTTTCAATATTTTTTATTTTAGCCATTCTGATGGTGTGTAGTGATATCTTATTTTGATTTTGATTTGCATTTCCTTGATGGCTAATGTAACCGCTAGCCAATTTGATGTAATTATGAATTCCAAAAATATAATTGGATCATGCTTGTAAACTGAACTGTTAATCTGGGCATGATTAGGTTATGATTAGGGTGTTGAGTCCCACCCTAGGTGGGTGGGGAATCGAATATAAAAGGCAAGGCAAAGAACAGAGTTGCAGTCTTTTGAGAAGCAGTTTTGATGTTGGAAAGAAGGCCCCAGGAGAAGAGAAGCGAGCCGTTCGCCTGATCGTCTACAGCTGAACTTGTGGAGGAAACAGGAGCTAAGCCCAGAGAGAAACGCAGCCCTGGGAAGAGAGGAACCCCAGAAGACTGAACCCTGGCAAATGCTGGCGGCTGTCTTGCTCTAACACGTGGCAATGGACTGTGGAGAGAGAAGAAACATAACGCTTTATGGCCTGGTATCTGTGGACTTCTACCCCAAATAAATACCCTTTATAAAGACCAACCCATTTTTGGTATTTTACATTAGCACCCCTTTGGCTGACTAATACAGCTAATAATGTTGAATATATGTTCATATGTAAGTGTGCCATGCACATATTCTCTTCAGTGAAATGTCAGTTCGCATATTCTGCCAATTTTCTAATTGGATTGATTTTTACTGTTGATTTCTGAGATTTTTAAATATATACTATGTACTAGTCCTTTGTTTAATATTTTCTCCAAGTGTTTAGCTTTTATGTTTGTTCTTTTCACATGAGCTTTCACAGAGCAAAAGTTTATAATCTAGATGAGGCCTGGATGATAAACTTTTCTTTTTGTGGATTGTGCTTTGGTGTTCAGTCTAAGTACATTTAAATTTTAGTGTTTTTTAAAAAATATAGTGTTTATTTGTAAAAGCTATTATTTAGTCCAGACCTCAGTGTGTTCTCGGTGCCTCTTAAATCTCCCAAAAGATTGACTTCTGAGATCCACTCCTAGAGAATTTGATTCAGTAGGTCTGGGAGAGTCCCTGAGATGTTTTCTAAGAAGTTTCCCATTAATGCTGATGTTGCTAGTACACAGATGGACATTTTGTGTAGCCCTGATTTAGATGTTAAGTTTTTCAGGCTTTATCACAGACCAGGAATGGGAAAATCAAGACCTCAACAAAGGGGATAGGATATAGCTTAAGCAATTGGGCGCCTGCCTCACATGCAAGGTTCTGGGTTTGGATCTCATTGCTTCCTAAAGAAGACATGCAGGACAGCAAGCTGACACAACAGGCTGGCACAATGAGCTGATACAATGAGCAGACACAATGAGGAGACAAAGCGAGGAGACACAACTAGAGGCACAACAAGGAGGAAGCAGATGTGGCCCAAGTGATTGGGTGCCTCACTCCTACATGGGAGATCCCAGGTTTGGTCCCCAGCGCCTCCTAAAGGAAGATGAGCAGATACAGACAGAAAAATATGAACAGACATGAGTGCAAAACAATGAGGAAGGGAGAATAAAGAAATAAATCTTTAAAAAAAATAAATAAAATGGTTATGTTGTCCCATTTCACTGTTTTAAAAAAAGACCTCAACAAGATTAATAAAGTTAAGCTAAACTAAATATTTTTAAGAAATGTTATTTTTTCAAACAGATCATTTCGGGAGGAAGGATCACTTAGGAAAAAGTATGAGGAGAGCCTTTTGAATGATTTAGAATTTAGGAAGTAACATACCTTAACAAAATTTAAACCAAGTGAATAGTTCACTTATGAATATATACTGGTATTAATATATTGGCATTTTATGGAAAACTTTGACACTAACCCACTTGCATGAGAATAGGGGCTTTGCTAAACCCTAAACTTTAAAAGTAAAGAGTGTATTTTCTTATTTCTCAGTATTCATATTATAGAAACTATTTTGATCAAAATACCACTTAAGAGGGAAGTGGATGTGGTTTAGGCAATGAGCTTCTGCCTACCACATGGAGGTGCTGGGTTCGGTTCCCAGTGCCTCCTAAAGAATGATGAGCAAGACAGTGAGTTGATGCAATGGGCTGGTGCAGCGAGCTGATGCAACAAGATGATGCAACAAGAGACACAAGGAGAAAACATGAGAGACACAACAAATGAGGATTAGGCACCTTCCTCCCACATGGGTGTTCCTGGGTTTGGTTCCCAGTGCCTCTTAAAAAAAGCAGAAAGAAAAAAGAAAAGGAAGATGAGCACACAATGAACAGAAACAGCAAGTGCAAATAATGAGGGGGTGGAGAGAAATAAATAATAAATAAAAATAAATCTTAAAAAAAAACCACTTGATAAATTGAGTTCATTCCAGTCTAATAATCTCCCATATTCAAAGCAAAATGACATAATTTCACTTGCAAAGTGGAAATCTTTCTCTGTCTCCCGTTCCCCTTAGAATAATGCTCAAATATATTAAGATCTTATGTAGCCTCTTATTATTTCACCTCTGTTTAGTTTCCAGGTTGGCATCTCCACAATCTCACTGGAATGCTAACTTCAGCCATGGGAAGTTCATGATATTTCCAAATTACCCATTTTCTAACTGTAAAGCCTTTGCAGAGTCGTTTCTTTCCTTGAAACACCCTTCCTTCTATAATATCTTCTATAAGACATTTCCCCTGAAATCCCCGCACCCCTCCCAGCTCCCAATGAGGTGAGCATTTTATGCTCTTACAGCCCTGCCTACGGGCACTGTGAACCCATCCTAACCTCTGCCACCATGACTGTTTGATTTCCTTCTCCATATTGTAGGGTCAGGGGGGAAGAATCAATATCTGCATTTTTCATCATTTTATCTCCACTGCAGGACACAGCACATCATGTAGACTCTATGTTTAATGTTTAGTGGATAAATGAATAAATTAACTAAATAGCATTTGATTACTGGCTATCATTGCCTCCTTCCCTGTTGGGGATTAAATCATTTGCCCCATGACACATGTTCAAGTCATAACCCAGGGTCCCATGGGTGTGGACTTTTTTGAAAGTAGGGTCTCAGGAGATACTATGAGATGAGGCCAAACTGAATCAGAGAGGGCCTTATAAGTGAAGTCCTTATAAGCCAAAGAAATTCAGACTCAGTAGAAGCTAGAGGAAGAGACACAGGGAGAAAGATGGCCATGTGACAGAGGCAGAGATGCATCTACAAGGCAAAGAATGCCGAGGATTGCCAGTAAGCCACCAGCAGAATGCTGCAGACCGCAGAGAAAACACGGCCTTGCCAACCTCTTGATTGTGGACTTCTGCCTCCAAAACTGTTAGCCCATAAATTCCTGTTATTCAAATTAACCAATTTGTGGCATTTCTTATAGCAGTCTTGGCAAACTAATATATTTCCCAATGAAAATAAATTAAGAACAACTTCTTACGAGGAGTTTCTGGTCGAGCGTTAGCAGAAGGTCAGAAAACCCAAACAAATCATACTACATGTCTTTCTTAGCCTCTTTTCCTGTTCTTCCTACCAAGTCATTTCTCTTGACATCAATTAAAAAGAAATTTTGAATTTAGTCTTGGAAAAGAAAGGAAGTGATAAAGTAAAAATCTTCCATATTAAAAATACAAAAGAGTATTAACTTTACTCTGATGAGAAATAAAAAAGATATTATATGTTGATTGTACTTAAATTTTTCCAATTATCATCTCTTCTCTTGATTTAATTGCCTCTTGTGTACATATTTAATTGCTTCTTGGATTCACCTGAATTGCTGTTTTGTTCATAATGTCTGCATCTCATTTCTAGCAACATGCAGGACACAGCACATCATGTAGACTCTATGTTTAATGTTTAGTGGATAAATGAATAAATTAACTAAATAGCATTTGATTACTGGCTATCATTGCCTCCTTCCCTGTTGGGGATTAAATCATTTGCCCCACGACACATGTTCAAGTCATAACCCAGGGTCCCATTACCTAGATTTGCCTTCCAATAACATGGGGCAAGTGGACTATCAATTAACATTTCTTTAATGTTTATTATGTGTTCTTTGCTAGATGCTTCATGAACTTTTTATCATAGAATCCCCACAACTCAAAGTATTGGTAAGTATTGAGAAAATGGAGATTTTGAACAATTAGATGTTTTTAAGGCCTGGTGAGAAGTGAAGTAGGGATTGATGCATGTATGTAACTCCATTATCCATCTCTCTCCTTAATAATTTATGTTACACCACAGTTCTTTTTGAATTAAAAAAGTCACATCGGGGGCGGAGTGGATGTGGCTCAAGCAGTCTCTGCTTCCCATATGGGAGGTCCCAGGTTTGGTTGCTGGTGCCTACTAAAAAGAAACAAAAAAGGAAAAAAACAGCAAAGAAACAAACAATAAAAAACTCTGGGGAGCCCGATGTGGCTCAGTAGTTGAGTGCCTGCTTCCCAAATATAAGATCCCAGGTTCAATTAACAGCCCCAGTACCTAAAAAAAAAAAAAGTCACATGGTCAAAATTTAACAAAATTTTCATTATTAATATTTTAAAATTTATTTAACAAATTTTAAAATGAGGGTACAGTATACCTCTGTAGATCAGTAAGAAAAAAATATTTTTTATATACAAAAATAGCACCTTTGATAAAAGCAAAGGATGAGATAGGTGGGAGTAATTCACAAAATAAACATTCTACCTCCTCATAATATCAATGCTGCATGATTTTCTCCCTGCGGCTTTCCCTCTTTCATATATCTGCATTTTGCCAGCACTTAGCTCTGGTCTGATTTGGTAGCATTGTGTGAAAAAACAATTTTTAGACTTTGGAATCACAACATGCTATTATTAAGAATTTTTTAGATTACGCAGTAAGCCCAGAAGAAAAGAATGTAAGAATATTTTAGTCTTGTTTTTTCTGAGTTGTCTTTAAAAAAGGGTAATGTATTTCTACTATCTCTTTGAGAAGTGTTGATGAATATCTTTAAAAGGGTCTCATAGCAGAAAGGGTGGTTTTTCAATGTTTTTTGTCAAATTTATATTATTCGGTTATGCATAAATTGCACACTATTATTTTAGAATACTAACTTATTACCATCAGGTTGACAACTCAGAAGTTAGATAATTTTTATGACAAAGCTGTGATCTATAAGAAATCTAAGCCCACATGTACTTTTCATTTTTTGCATTATCTATAATCACATTCTGTTTCCTGTCTCTCTTTGTTTAGCATGCTGAATAATATTAAATAAAAATTAGAAAACAATTTATAATTTTAAGAGCAAATAGCAGTGTAGAATTTAATATGGAAAAAAGGAAATTGGAAATTAATCTTCCAAGTTATTTTAACAAAGGATTTATTAATTTCCAAGAAAAATACAATTTAATTTTCAATTAGCAGTGTTTTATGGAAGGCGGAAACAATACTAAAAAATCCTTGAGAATAATTTCCAGGAAAATAATACTATCTACACTAAAGTTTCCAAAATGAAATTCACCAAGCAATTAGCAAGTTGCAATGCTTTTTAAATTGTCATAATTCACTACAGAAAATAAAAGTCCTATTTTAATATACAGAGCTAACGAATAAAAAAATAAATTTATTCCTCTCTTACTATTGATTTCACTATGAACACAAAGAGGTGTATAAATTTACTGATTTCTTAACCGGACAACTTCTGAAAAATACATTGGTGCTCCAAATCAATGTCATGTGAACACTATGTACTCAATAGGTGCTTGATTATGCACTATTAAATCTCAAAGAAGCAGGGAAACACAAAGTCTGGCAACTATATATATATATTTTTTAACTGTTTTTTTAATAATAATTTTTTAAAGATATTTAGATTACATAAATGTTACATAAAAACTACAGGGATTCCCATATGCCCCAATCCCCACACACCCCCATCCTCCCACATAAACATCCTTCACTAGTGTGGCACATTCATTGCAATTGATAAACACATCCTGGAGCTTTGCCGTTAAGCATGGACCATAGTTCACATTGTAGTCTACACTGTGTCTTACACAGTTCTGCATGTTATGTGATGAGATGAAATGGCCTATATCTGTCTTTGCAGTGTCATTCAGGATAATT
>JAQZBX010048952.1:0-20053 GCA_029593785.1 Cabassous unicinctus | reverse complement strand
ATGCCACAAAGGCTATGCTGACAGGGAAATTTATAGCCCCTAATGCTTACATTAAAAAGGAAGAAAGAGCTAAAATTGATGCTTTAACTGCACTTCTGGAAGAACTAGAAAAAGAACAGCAAACTAATCCCAAACCAAGCCAAAGGAAAGAAATAGTAAAGATCAGAGTGGAAATAAATGAAATTGAGAACAAAAAAAACAATAGAAAGAATCAACAAAACCAAAAGTTGGTTCTTTGAGAAGATCAAAAAAATCAACAAACCCTTAGCTAGATTGACAAAGAAAGAGAGACAGAAAACTCAAATAAATAAAATCAGAAATGAGAGGGGAGACATTATTGCTGACCCAGTAGAAATAAGAGAAATCATAAGAGGACACTGTGAACAACTGTATGCCAAAAAATTAGGATGTATAGGAGATGGACAAATTCCTGGAAATACTGTGGCAGTTTGATATTGTTTATGAATTCCAAAAATTGATATTGGATTATGTTTGTAAACTGGTTTGTCCCTCCGGGCACATTAGATTATATTGGACTTAGTGGTTTCACTTTTTAAATAAAGATTAAGGCTTTGATTGGGCCATGTCATTAGGATGTTGCATCCCCACCCCCTTGGTGGGCAGGGACACACAGAGAAAAGACATGGCAAAAGATAGAGTTGAGAGTTTTGAGCTGGAGCCCGGGAAGTGAACAACATAGGAGAAGAACACAGAGGAATAGAGACGGCTCCTTAGACATTCAGAAGCCCAGGGGAGAGAGACAGTGCTGTTCACCTGATAGTCTACAGCTGGCCTTGTGGAAAGAGCACAGCAGTGGAGCCCGGAGAGTAATGGAGCCCTGGGAAGAGAGAAACCCAAGAAGCCTGAACTCTTGGCAGATGTTGGGAGCCATCTTGCTCCAACACATGGCAATAGACTTTGGTGGGGGAAGTAATTTATGCTTTATGACCTGGTAACTTCTACCCCAAATAAATACCCTTTATAAAAGCCAACAGATTTCTGGTATTTTGCATCAGCACCCCTTTGGCTAATACAACCACCTACACTGACTTTAGAAGAATAAAAGACCTCAACAAACCAATCACAAATGAAGAGATTGAAACAGTCATGAAAACCTCCCAAAGATGAAAAGCCCGAGACCAGATGGCTTCACAGATGAATTCTACCAATCATTCAAAGATGAACTAATACCGATCTTGCGCAAGCTCTTCCAAAAACTTAAACAGGAAATAATGCTACTAAACTCATTCTATGAAGTCAACATCACCCTAATACCAAAACCAGATAAAGATACTATGAAAAAAGAAAATTATAGACTAATATATCTAATGAATATAAATGCAAAAATCCTCAACAAAATACTTGCAAACAGAAACCAAAAGTACATTAAAAGAATTATACACCACGATCAAGTGGGATTTATCCCAGGTATGCAAGGGTGGTTCAACACAAGAAAATCAATTAGTGTAATAAACCACAGTGATAAATTGAAGAAGAAAAATCACATGATCCTCTTGATTGATGCAGAAAAGGCATTTGACAAAATACAGCACCTTTTCTTGATAAAAATACTCCAAAAGATGGTAATAAGGAGGAAGCTTTCTCAATATGGTAAAGTGCATATATGAAAACCTACAGCTAGCATTGTACTCAGTGCTGAAAAATTGAAAGCTTGCCCACTGAGATCAGGAACAAGACAAGGATGCCCACTGTCACCATTATTATTCAATATTGTGCTAGAAGTTCTAGCTACAGCAATTAGACTAGATAAAGAAATAAAAGGCACCCAAATAGGAAAGGAAGAAGTAAAACTTTCGCTATTAGCTGATGACAGGATCTTATATCTAGAAAATCCTGAAAAATTCACAACAAAGCTACTAGAATTAATAAATGAGTTCAGCAAAGTGGCAGGATACAAGGTTAATACACAAAAAGCAATAGCATTTCTACACACTATTGATGTGCAATCTGAGGAGGAAATCAGAAAAAAGTTCCAGTTATAATAGTGACTAAAACAATCAAATATTTAAGAATAAACTTAACCAAAGACATAAAGGATCTGTATTCAGAAAACTACAAAACATGCAAAAGAAACCAAAGAAGACTTAAATAAATGGAAGGACATTCTGTGTTCATGGATTGGAAGACTAAATATTGTTAAGATGTCAATTCTACCCAAACCGATTTATAGATTCCTTGCAATTGCGATAAAAACCCCAACAGTCTTTTTTGCAGAAATTGAAAAGCCAATAATCAAATTTATTTGGAAGGTTAAGGGCCCCTAAATAGCAAAAAATGTCTTACAAAAGAACGAAGTTGGAGGACTCTCACTTTCTGACTTTAAAGCATATTACTTAGCTACAGTGTTAAAAACAGCATGGTACTGGCATAAGGATAGACAGATTGACCAATGGCACTGAATCAAGAGCTCAGAAATTGACCTTCACATCTACAGTTAAGCGATTTTTGACAAGGCTGTTAAGTCCATCCATCTGGGCCAGAACAGTCTATTCAACAACTGGTGCTGGGAGAACTGGATAGCTATATCCAAAAGAAAGAAGGAAAGAAAAAGAGAGAGAGAGAGAGAGAGAGGACCCCTATCTCACAGCTTATACATAAATTAAGTTAAAATGGATCAAGGACTTAAATATAAAAACAACAAGCATAAAACTCCTAGAAGAAAATGTAGTAAAACATCTTCAAGATCTTGTAGTAGGTAGTAGTTTCTTAAACCTTATGCCCAAAGCACAGGCATCTAAAGAAAAAATAGATAAATGGGACCTCATCAAAATTCAACACTTTAAAAGGGTGAAAAGGCAGACAACTCAATGGGAGAAAATATTTGGCAATCATATATCTGATAAGAGTTTAATATCCATGATATATCTGATTTAAAAATGGACAAAAGACTTGGACAGCCAACTGTTTAAAGAAGAAATACAAATGGTGAACAAACGCATGAAAATGTGTTCAACATCACTAGCGATTAGAAAATGCCAATCAAAACTACAATGTGATATTTCACGCCTATTAGACTGGCTGCTATTAAAAACTGGGAAAACTTTAAATGTTGGAGAGGATGTGGAGAGATAGGAACGCTTATTCATTGTTGGTGGGAATTTAGACTGTTACAGCCACTGAGAAGGACTGTTTAGCATATCCTAAGGAAGTTGAATATAGACATGCCATGGAACTCAGCAATACCATTGCTAGGTATGTACCCAGAAGAACTAGGAGCAGTGACACAAATAGACATCTGCACACTGATGTTCATAGCAGCGTTTTTCACTATAGCCAAAAGTTGGAAACAAGCCAGGTGTCCATCAACTGATGAATGTACAAACAAATTGTGGAGTATACACACAATGGAATATTATGCAGTGGTAAGACGAAATTAAGTCATGAAACATATGACAATATGGATGAACCTGGAAGACATTATGTTGAATGAAGCAAGCCAGACACAAGAGGACAAATGCTGTATGGTTGTCCTATTATGAACTAAATAAATTATGTGAAATATAAATATTTTATGTGAAATATGAATATGGGTAGAATTGCATATATAAGACCATTTTTCTTTAAAGCTGAACAAATGTAATAATAGTACAAAATGTTAATATCAGACACACAAAAAAAACCATACTAAATGAAGGAGACCAGACAGAGTACTACATATTTAGTGATTTTCATTTATATAAAATGTAAATATAAATCAATTTATAAAGACGAAAGGAGATTAATGGTTATGTAGGTCTGAGGAAGGAATGCTAAGGGGTGTAGAGTCTTTCTTTTTGGAGTAATGAAATTGTTCTAAAATTTTTGAGATGATGAATGTACAACATTGTGATTATATTAAGAGTCATTTATTAAACACTTTGAATAGAATAGCTAGAAACAGCAGCTATGTACAGTGAAGGAAGCATAGAGAGATTGAGAGTTGAGGAATTTTTTTGTTGGTTTTTTGATATTATTATTATCAAAATTATGAAAATGCTCTAATAATGATTGAAGTGATGAACACCCATCTATATGATTATAGCAAATACCATTGATTGTACACTTTGTATGAATTGTATGCTTTATTGATGTGTATCAATAAAATTGATTTGTTTTATAAAGAGTAGATAAACTAGAAAACAAAAACAAAAACAAAAAGTTTTGGGATATTCTTTTATTGTAGTTAGTATTAAATTCCATTGCCCAGGTAATGATACTTAAAAAAACTACTTTTCTGTGAATTAAGAAACAGTGAAGCCATGAAATTGCTAGGTATTGTGAGTTAGCCTAAAATTGGTCATTGTCATAAGTCTTAAATAACATGTTACCTATCTGACAGTCTGATTCTTCTTTGGACTGGTCCTATACAATGTCTTTCAGGAAGTTCACTTAAAAACAGGAAGGTGGCCCGGAGAAGCCCATCATTGTTTCCTTGGAAATGTTTTTAAATCTTACACTTCTATTGAAATGTAAATTTAAAAAAATTTTCCAAAGCTAAATGTAATATATTTTCTAGTACTTGCATTAGCATGACATTCTAATGCATATTGCATTAAAAGTTAAAATTTAAAAAGTCCAGGGTGAGCTCTTTTGTTATTCATTTATTCCTAAATTTTTAGTGTCTTTTGCAGTCAACAGTTCATTCAAACTGGTTAATTTAACTTCTTTATCCAGCTATTCATTAAATTTGATAGATCCTGGTGAAAATAAATTTAAGGACAATTGTGATAGGTGCTCCATATCTTTTATCGCTTGAACACGCCGCTTTATCTGAAATGATAACTGCATGTATTAGTTAGTGTGAGTATTCAATTTTCAAACTGCTCATCTTTTTCAAAGTATTTTTGTTAAGATTTATTTATTTACTTTATTTTTTCTTGTTTATCCCCCCACCCCCACCCTGCTGATGTTTCTCTCATCTGTCTGCTCACTGTTTGCTTGCCTTCTCCAGGAGACACCGGGAACCGAACCTGGAACCTCCCACATGAGACGCAAGTGCCCAATGGCCTTAGCCACATCCGCTCCCCAAGGGCTGCAGTGTCTGCTGGCTTGTGGCATCTGCATGTTGCCGTGGAGGTGGAGTCTAGCTCATTGTAGCAGGGGTGGTGTCTGCTCATCTTCTTTCAGGAGGCACCAAGACCAGAACCAAGTAGGCAGTCACCCAACTGGTTGAGCCACATCTGCTTCCCTTTTTCAAAGTATTTTAATTTTTTTTAGGGAGGTAAAGGCGGGGAGGGAAAAGCCTTAATTATATTTTTAGAGTTTCTGTGTTGAAAATAGGTTGTGAAAATTAAGGCATGAGAAAGGCACAAGCCCCCTTCCCTTCTTTACCTCCCCTCCCCTCGCCCATCCTAGTCCTAAGAAAACAACCTTTCTTCACAACACCCCTCACCTGGGAGAGCACCAAACTTTCTCTAAAGCCCCTTTGCTTGCCTGGGAAGGTATTCCCCATTTCCTGCCAGGAGGCGCAGGAAAGTTGTTTTGACTCTTCTAGAGTCCTTGCATTTCTCCTTATATTTTAAAATTACCATTTCAATGTTTGTTTCAAAACACACAAGCAAACATGGGACTTACCTTGGGATTGAGTTGATATATAGATGAATTTGTGGGGAAACGACTCATCAACCTTAATATTGTTGAGTTTTTCAACCCATGAATGTGGTGTATCTCCCTATTTATTTATGTCCTCTATAATTTTTTTCTGTAATGTGGTGAAGTTGGCAGTATATAAATCTCATACATCAGATTTATCCATATGTATTTCATATTTCAAATGGTACTTTTATTTAAAATTTCTGATTGTTCATTGCTAGTTTATAGAAATACTTTTGATTTTTGTATATTGATTCTATATTCTGCAAATTTGTGAAATTCACTTTTTAGTTTTAGTAGATATTTTTGTGTATTCCATAGGCTTTTTGACAGAGATGATTATTTAATCAGTGAATATAATTCCATTTGGGATGCCTTTTATTTCTCTGTATTGCCTTGTTACTCTAGCTAAAACTTCCGGGACAATGTTGAATGAAAGTGGTAAGAATGAATATACTCATATTATTCCTGGTCTTAGGTTCTTTTTTTCCCCAACAACATATGATGATAGTTTCAGGTTTTTTCATTGGCCTTCTTTATTAGGTTGAGGAAATTCCCTCTAATCTTAGTTTGCTGAGATTTTTTTTAAATAATAAAGAGATGTTAGATAATTTCAAATGCTTTTCCTGTACCTATTGAGAAAACTATAGTATTTTTCTCTTTTAATCTGCTTATATGATAAATTACATTGTTTGATTTTCTAATGTTAAACCAACCTTGTACTGTTCCTGGAATAAATCTTACTTAGTTATTATATTTAACCTTGCTTAAATATTGTTATATTTAATTTGCTAAAATTTTATTAAGAATTTTTGTATGTGTGTTCATGAGAGATATTGGGCTGTATTTTTTAATTTTTGTAATTTTTCATTGGTTTTAAAATCAGGAAAATTCTGGCATCATTCATTTTGTTGGGTAACAGTGCCTCACCTTCAATTTTCTGGAATAGTCTCAATATAATTAATATTATTCTTTAAAATTTTGGTGAAAATCGTCAGTGCAGATATCTGGCCCTAGAACAATTTTGCTAGAAAGTTTTTAATTACAAATTCAATGTCTTTCATAGATATAAAGCTAATTGGGTTATGTACTTTTTTCAAGAATGAGCATTCGTAGTTTGCAGCTCTCAAGGTATTTGTCAATATCATCTAAGCTAGTGAACCTAGTAACATAAAGTTGTCAGTATATTCTCTTATTATTTAATATCTATAGAATCTCTGGTGATGTCACCTATTTCATTCATGATATGGGTAATTTGTGTTTTCTCTTATTTTCTTTATGATCAGTCTGGCTTCTCTTATTTTCTTTATGACCAATCTGGCTAGAAATTTATTAGTCTTCTCAATGGATCAGCTTCTTGGTTTCATTGACTTTTCTATTTGTATTCTGTTTTCTATTTCATTGATTTTCACTCTGATCATTATTGTTTTCTTTCTTCTGCTTTGACATGTTTAATTTGCTTTACTCTTTTTTAGATTCTTATTGGGGGAAGTTTAGGTAATTGACTTGAAATCCCTTTTCTTTTCTAATATAGGCATTAAACAATATAATTTTTCTGTGTACTGCTTTAGCTTTATCTAAAACATGATATATTGTATTTACATCCAGATCAGAATAATTTCTAATTTTCTCTTTTTATGTCTTCTTTTGCACATGTGTAATATTTAGTAGTTTATTTACTCTACACATATTTAGGGATTGTCCAGATATATTTCTGTAACTTATTTTTATAACTCCCCTGCAGTCAGATAATATAATTTTTATTGATTAAATGTTTTAAATTCTTGAGTCTTATTTTATGGCCCAGAATATGGTCTATCTGGGTAAATACTTCATGTATCTTTGAAAAAAAATATTTATTGCTGTAGGGTAGAGTGTTCCATAAATGTCAGTTTGGTATAATTAGTTGATAATGTTTCAGTCTTCTATATCCTTATTGGTTTTCTGCCTATTTGTTCTATTGATTATTGAGGGAATAGTGTTAAAATCTCTTACTATAAATGTAGATTTATAGCAAGATGTTACTAGATTTTAGACATCTCTAATACAAAATACAGCAAATTGAAACAGATGAACAATTGCAGTTTCACATGTTTTGTGGCTCTATTATTAGCTACAGGTACATAGAGAATTATTATGCTGTCTTCAGGACTTGAACCCTTTATTATTTTGACATGACTCCTCATCATACCTTGTGATAAATAAATTTGAGGCCATCTGCTAAAAGTGATATGAAAGATGATGGGTAAAGAGCATTGGAGGGTGTGGTGAACATCTGAAATAGTTATTGTGGGCAAGACAAAGGGAACAGATAAGGATAAATATAAGCTCTTCTAAAAGACAGTGAGGGTGCAGTTGGGATAGAAACTACATTTGACTTGACAATAATCTACCTGGTTGTGGCCTGGTGGAGGAATAAAAAACAAATGGTCAGACTTATCCAAGGTTAAGAGTTTGCAGGAGCATAGATGGCAGATCCCAACGTAGCAGGTAAATACATAGTTGCTGTACAGGAGTGATTGAAATTCTGGACATAAGGGGGCTTTCCTCAGTAAGAAGAATGGGAAAGTCATATCTATTTCATTAAGTCTTTCTTTTTGCCTCACCCTGACTAACCTAAATTCTGTTGGCTGTCTACCCAGGGTTATTTCCACTGACTTGCAGTCTTCCACTTCTTTTGTTGTTGCAACAACAAAGTGTGGTGCCAGCTTAATCTTCTATTGCAATTCTCTCATTGGTAATCTCCCCTGATTAAAAAAAAAAAAGATAATTGTCTTCCAGGGCCTCTCAGTGTATTCCATTCCACTTATTTATAATGTAAGGGTCACACACGGATTGTATTGCTCAACAGAATATCCCAGCTTAAAGTAAGGCCACTTCTAGTAACCATGGCACTTTAAGAAATGATAGGTGATTCTGAGTCTTTAAAGGAAATCGTCCAATGAATGTTAATTTTACATTCCTGAGTTATTGAGGAGAGGGCAGAAGGGGAATTGGTTTTTGGCTGATGGACTAGGGAGATGCACAGGGGATACATGCTCCACAAACTTTTGTTCTACAGACTTATGCGACGTATTTTAATTGTTAAATCACACCCATCCTAAAGAAGAAGTATGTGTTCTTTCTTTTTCTTCAGGGCTAGAAATTTTGTCTTGGGGATAGCTGTTATTTCTCTTTTCTGCATACATAATAAATTCGGATTCTTTCTTTTGTTATATTTCTTAATAAATAGCTATGTTAAAGAACACTGAATTTATACAAACCAAGCTTCTTGCCAAGGTGAATTGAAATATAACCACTAGATTATTAAAATTAGCCTATGGAAAACAAATTTCATTAAGTTACTTTACCTTTCTGGAAAATCTCTACACATCCATTCCTCTGTGATTCTTACCTTCTTTAAGGCCCAGCTTCAGGGTTATTTTCTTTTTATATTTTCCCCAATTCAGACATGTTCTCTTCTTCCTTTCAACTCATGTGACACTTGTACTTGTGAAGCTTATATATTTTGTTATAAAATATTCATTTTTTTCTAGGTATCATATCTCTCCATTTGCAAAAACATTAAGTAGCTTACAGTGACATTTGTGAACATTTATATGAAAGGAGTACCATTATTTAATTTTGAATAACATTTTTATATGACTTTTTAATTTTAATACTTGTGATACTCTCGTGTGCAGGTACTAGTTTGAAGAGATAATGATCATTCTGCCCTATGTATCTTCGTTTGCCTCACCATCATACATGATTGTGAAATACAGCATGATTTTGAGTTAAAAACCTTGGCTTTGGAGCAAAACAGTCATGGGTTGTGCTCCTAGATCTGAAACTAATTAACTTCATGACTTTAGGCAAGTTGCTTAACTTCTCTGAGATTTATGTTCCTTATCTGTAGAAGCAGAATGGTATTTATAACTTATGAACTTTTTATGCATTTGTATATTTGAATAAGTTATCACTGATGTAAGAAATGAATGATAGTTTGTACATGAGATAACATGTGAAATGCTTAGCAGAGAGGTATTCATTTAACTTCAAGGGACCTGTGGGGTGAAGTCTGAAATATTTTTCACTATACATATTGGAAGCCCATCAACTTTCAAAGTAATTTGTACTTGTAATTTGCTATTAGCAGATAGGAACAAGTCGAAACAAAGTAAAGCTTTTGAAGTCTTGTTCCTTTCATCTTTGTGGGAAAGAACAAATTCCATACTTAGACATCCCCAACATAAAACACAGCAATTTCAAACAGATGAACAATTGCCCAAGCATATAATAGGGCCAAATACTATGTATATGTCCAAATGTTATGAACCATGAAAGAAATGTCAAACATGAAGGAATTGTCAAAATGAAAGAAATTATTAATAAAACCACCCATTTAATAGGTTTACTGATATAACAGAGCCACAGGCAAGTGTAAGGAGGAAGCAGACATAGTGGTCCTTCCAGATTCTTCTCAGCACCAAAGACAATGAGAAAGAGTTACACATATTACACACACATTACTGTCTTGTAAGAGCTTGTGTGTCTCTAATACTCTTTAATCATACCTGTTACAAGAGGAGGAGCATATCATGATACAGGGTCTGGAGATTCTACTTAAATACCATGGGTGTGACTGATGAGCAATACTTTGGCATTGTTTGAATATCAGACTCATTTAAACTCATTTACAGGAGGAAAACATGCTGTATAATTAGAGTGATGAAAACACCTGCTACCTGCAGTTAAACAAGGAGACCCAGTAAGGTAGATTTCACAGAGGTTGGCTTATTTTGGAGAGCAGGAGGCCACAACTGACTAATTGAGGTGGACTTATATATCAATATGATCTATATAGCTTCTCAAGTCAAAAATACTTTATTCGATGGTTTTGGTATTCCTTTGGCCTGAAATCACAAGATTGTGGTAGGTTTATGAAGGATGACAAATGCTTAATGCTTCCAGGATTAAAATATATATATATTGCAAAATAGGGCCATCTCCAGGAAATTAAGTAATTCCATCAAGTATTTTGAAGTTAATGCAAACCAGAATACAGTTAGAAGCATGTAGATATCTTATGAGCAATATGATATATTTGACCACAAACATCCTCATAGTTATGAAGGCTTAGAATGGCAGAAGTAGGAATAGAGAAAAAGCACAGGATTTTGACTCAGATAGAGCTTAGATCCTGGATCTTCCACTTTCTAGCTGAGTTACCTGAAGATGAGCATGTGCTTCTGGTTCCTTTTTTATTAAATGGGTGCAAAATTATTTATCGTGTGGTTTTGTATGGAAAGGCATCAACACAGTGCCTGTTGCAGAGCAGGTGCACAGTATGTGGTAGATTTTCAATATTAATTTTATTATGATGGCAATTGAATAATCTCTGAGTTTAAAAATTCACCGTGATTTCACATTAACTTTCTGGCTTTGGATACTAAAATTAAATATCACCTTAATAATGCTATGAAATGCCAGGGTCAGCAAAGATGATTTCTTAATGTACTGAATAATAATTTCTACTTGGGATAAGGAGAAATGTGTCCCTGTCCTCCCTTATTTTTATAAACCTTAATGATTTGTTTCCACTTTTGGATGAGCTAAATGTCCTCTGTCTCCTTAGAAAACAGAAACAGTATAAGCATCTACTTGTATTGAGATGACCTAGCTTTATTATTAGAAATTAGGAGTAGTTTTAAGAGATAACAGGCACTTCTCCATAATTACTGATAGAAATAATTATTTTAAATGAAGTTTCCCAAGGTCAATATAGTAATAATAATTTTTGATAAGTGTCCTTCAGTTTTGGTGTAACAAGTCCATAGACTAAATCAATCCGTTCAATTACCTGAGGAAAGGTTTGTAACCTGCTTATTTTAAGGGTGAAGCTAGGACAGTACATTATTAAGACTTACATGTTCTGTAGGTGCTTCATTGAAAATAAGAGTTAAGTAACACTTTAATGTCTTTCAAGTTAAAATTATGGCAACCTTGCTTTCAGGGAAAATATCACGGAGCCCTCAACTGCCCGTTTGTCAGTTTGTGGGTGTGAATTTAGGATTCCTTTCAGGGAAATTTTGACCCTGCTCATCCACACTGCCTCGACAACTCTCCAAGTGTAGATAAGTTGCTCAGGCATGTGCTTGATTCCTTTCTGGTCATTTGTAAAGTCAGGCACATAGTCTATGAATTGGCAGCATAGGCCATTATTCCAGCTGTGAGAACTGCTACAAAACACTTTTTATAAGGTTCATGTGAAGTAATACTTCGTAGAATAATCCATTTCTTTATGCCTTTAAATCTTATCATTTGGTTAAGTCAGACTATTAAGCTACAATATACTTTAACTCAATGTCAGTTTGCTTTATGATATCAGGTGTGTCATATTTGTTACTATACAGCTTTAGAAGATGGTAGTTATTATATCACATAGCATACTTTTTAGGATGACAAACCACATCCCAGTTTTAGGAATAGTTTTTATTGTTTTGTATTTTTTATTAGAGAAGTTGGAGATTACAGAACAATCATCCATCAAATATAGGATTCCTATTTACCACCCTATTAATAGCACTTTGAAATGATGTGGAACATTTGTTGCAATTGGTGCAAGCACATTTTTATAATTGTACTGTTAACTATAGTCCACGGTTTAACTTGGGGTTTACCCATGGATTTTTTTTTTATTCTTGCACCATATATAGAGTCTAAAATTTCTCATTCTAACCACATTCAAATATATAATTCAGTGCTGTTAATTATGTTCGCAATGTTATGCTACCATATACCATTACCAAAACTTTCCTGTCATCCAAATAGAAACTTTGTACCTTTTAAGCCTTAATTCCCTGTACTTTATCCCTATACCATACCCTGGTAACCTATATTCTAGATTCTGACTCTATGAGCTTGCTTATTCCAATAGTTTAAAATCAGTGAGATAATATAATATTTTTCCTTTTGTATCTGGCTTATTTCACTCAACATGATGTCTTCAAGGTTCACCCATGTGGTAGCATGTCTCAGAACCACAATCCTTTTTACAGCTGAATGATACTCCATTATATGTATATACTACATTTTGTTTAACCATCATTGTTTGATGGACACTTGTGTTGCTTCTCTTTTGGCAATTGTAAACAATGCCACTATGAATATTAGTGTGCAAATATCTGCTTGAGTTCCTGCTTCAATTCTTTTGGGTATATACCTAGTAATGGAATTACTGCATTATATTGGTAGTTCTATACTTAGCTTTCTGAAGAACTACCAAGCTGTCTTCCACCAGCAATGAATGAGTGTTCCTATTTCTCCACATTCTCTCTAAGATTTGTAATTTTCCGGTTTTTTTTTTTCTTTTTTTTTTTTTTTTTTTTAATTCATACCCTTCTAGTGGGTGTGAAATGGTATCTCATTTTGGTTTGGATTGGATTTTCCTAATGTAACCAAACTAACAAAATATCAAGTCCTTTTCAGAATATATTGGATAATATATGAAAACTACAAATGGACATTATGATGGTGAATTTCATGTGTCAACTTGATTAGGTTATAGTGCTCAGTTATTTGCTTAAACCCTGACCTAATTGTTGCTATGGGGATATTTTCTTGATGGGGTTAGCATCTACATTCAGTTGATTTTATGTAAAGTTTACCCCCAATTATGTGTATTGGAGATCTTAAGAGAAAAGATCTGAGGGTTACAGAAAGAAGAAGGAAGTCTACCTCAAGACTACCAGATCAACTCCCATAAAAATTTCTAGCCTGTCTGCCTTACCTACATACAGATTTTGCATTCAAGATTCCAACATTATTCTTACTAGAATTTCCAGGCTGCTGACCTGTCCTATAGATCTTGGACTTGTTAGCCTCCACAATTGCAGTAGCCAACTCCCTAAAATAAATTCCTTCATATACCCTGTTGGTTGTGTTTCTTTAGAGTACCCTAACTGATATTGGCTTCTTGCTATAATTGAAATATGTGTGTATATATCTGTCTATCTATCTATCTATCTATCATCTATCTATCTATCTATCTATCTATCTATCTATCTATAATTGGGATATAGTATCATTCTTTCATCCCCTTCTGTTTCTATGAAATTCCTTCTTTTTCCCAAAGAATGTTGAATAATTTTATATCCTAGACATTTCTAAGGAGTAAGGTGACAGTGTTTAACAGAATACCATTTGATGCAGAGAAAACTAGCTAGGTGCATGGAGCTCTCCACCATTGTGGTGCTGAAATCAAGTGGGCCAAAGAGAAATGGTTCAGTCATCCTCTGCTCCAGGTGACAAAGCAGAGAGGAATTTTAATTCTGCAGGTCTTAGATGCATGTCCTTGGAGGTGACCATGGATTAATTGCCATTAGTCATAAAGTGGCCATGCCTCATCACACTCCTGAAGAAAATGAGACTCTCCCAGGTTAAAAAAGTTCACATGCCTCCCTAAAATTTATTTCCATCTTGAATGCTTTGCACCTAATTGTATTACTGACATTACCAGGCAAAAAAAGTCTATGTGGCTTAATTCAAACCTCAAGTTGTATGAAAAGAATAAAAGATTCATTTAAGAACACAAAGGATTCTTATTGTTCTTAAGCACAGTACTGTAATCTCTAAAGACCTGCCTTAGTCTGATAAATACATCACATCAATAATGTAGTGATGAGGCTATTAATAGAGTTCCTATCATATTTCATTTTCACATTTCTATTTCCTCAGAGCTATTCTGGAGTTTGATGATAGCACTCTCCATGGAGGCTTGGTACTCATATTGCAATGCTGATGAAAATATCTAATAAAGAAGTACTTATTTTGGTGTTCTGAATACTGAAAATCAGACATGGAACACAATACTCTCATGGATTGAGACTCTATTCTAAATACTTATTTCTTTGTCACATCATCAATAATATGAGCAGAAATAATAAAAGGTGTGTGAGTATTCATTATAGGATATAAGAAAATGAATGCCTATAGTCTGAAAGTATAAATAGCTATAAGGAAGGAGGGTCAGCTAAAATGCATTAAACACTTGCTGCATGTCAGGCATGGCACTAGGTGCTTTCACATGTTATCACATTTAATCTTCATAAGCATTCTATATGAAGGGCAGCATTTTACCTCCAGTCTATAGTTTAAACACACACACAGACCTTATGAAACTTGTTCCTGGTCTTGATAGTGGCGTTGTCTTTAACTCAAAGTTGAATTCATTCTTCTGTGACTCCAAATGCTATATTATTTCTAATGTATCATATTAACTAAAATATCTTCTAATGCAGCACAAATGAAAAAGTGAAATACAGCATAGTACTAGATGAGAAAGAAGGGATATTATGAAGGGAACAGTAGGATTCAATTTGTTCTCATAAATAGGGACGTGAAGAAATAGCAAGTGTTTTATGGCAAAGAATCTGCCTAACAGATATTTAATGTAAAGAATCGTTCAGAAAAGGACTGTTGGTGAAATGAAGGCATTTCACTTCTCAGATTCTCATGAAGAAGAATCAAGACCTGCAACTACAGTGAGCCCCACACTAATCTACTTCAGGCAATCGAGGGGGTGAGAGCAAAGACGACTGTTTCTCCACTTGACACCATCCTTTGAATGACAATGTCTGATAAGAATTGCATGAGACTCAACATCAAGACTGGTTTTGTTATAGCCCTAATATTCTTTCACTTTTCTTGTTTTTGACTATTTTTTACAATTTATTTGCTTTAAAGCCTCTCCTGGTTTCCATCCTATTTTAGTTTCCTTGGCTGCTGAAGCAAATATCACGCAACGAGTTAGCTTAAACAATGGGAATGTAATGGCTCACCATTTTGGTGCTAGAAGTCTAAGTCAAGTCCAAATCAAGGCCTCATAAAGGTGATGCTTTCTTCTTAAAGAATGGAACTGGTGGGCAGCTTCCTTGGACTTTGGCAATGCACATGTCTGCCTCTCTTTGCCTCTCACTTCTCTTCTGGGTTCCATTGGTCATCAGATTCTGGCTGCTCCTTTTGTGGCTTCTGAGTTTCATTCCACTTTTAAAGGACTCCAGGAATAGGATTAATATCTATCCTGATATATTCAAAAGTTCCTATTTAAAATGGGTTCATACCCATCAGAATTGATAAAGTTTAAGTCATGTTTTTCTGGTACACATAGCTCCAAATCACCAAACATTCTTAATCCCATGTCATTGTTTCTTTGTATTCCTTTGCATATCATTTTATATCTTCTACAAAGTGCTTGTTTCAGTGTAGTTGTTTATAAGAGGTACTGTGTTGCATATAGTCTTTTAATCTTTTTTTTTCCTTTTATATTTTGTTAAAATGCATCCATAATTTTACATGTCACTGTAATCCATTTATGTTTACTACCATATAATAATCATTCAGTGAAGAATCTGAAGTTTATTCAGCCACTCTTTTGTCAATAGGCATTCGAGTTTTTCCAGGTTTTTGTTATATTGAGGAATGCTTTAATGAACATTTCTTGCACAGCTCTCCTAGTGCATTATTGCAAGAGTTTCTATTGGGTATACAGCTAGGAGCAGAATTGCTGGGACATAGGTCTGTGAATATACAACTTTACAAGAGAGCACCAAGAAGTTTTAAAAAGTGGTTATTTTAATTTAAACTCTCCTCAGCAGTGTAATAAAGATGCCTTGGATTCACACACTCTCCAACTTTTGGTATCATAAATTTGTCTTAAAAAGGTATAACTGATAAAGTTATATATTTTTTTACACTTTTATTGGCAATATAAATTTCATCTTGTATGACAAAATATGTATATCTTTTGCCAATGTTTAAAATTAGCTGTTTGTGGTTTTCTTATTTAACTGTAAGAATGCTTTACTCACTTTTCATATGAATATTTTGTTGTTTTAAAAATTGCAAGTATCTTCTCCCAAATTGTAAATTGTTTTTCATTTTCTTTTAAGGCAACAATGATTGCCAAAATACCATGATTAAATTTACCTCAGTTATCTCTGACAACATTTCCTGAAAGTGTTCCTCTTCCATTTAAATTATTTCATGTAAAAGTGTTTCCATTATTGGTTTTTGTGTGTTAAAATTTCTGAAGCTTTGAATGTCCAATGAAGATTTTTATATTACCCTCATTTCTGAACAATAGTTTGGCTGGATATAAAATTTCAGATTCAATATTCCTTTCATTGAATATTTTCTAAACAGGGCTCTACTGAATTTTTGAAAATAATTTTTGTACTGAAAAATTTGATGTAATTATGATTTTTTAAAATATTTTCCTTGTGATCTGTTCTTTCTCTCTGGATGATTTTTAAATGTTCTCTTGGTCTTTAATATCTTTAGATGATGCTTCTAAATGTGAGTTTTGTCTTCTCTTCTTTGTCTTTGTTTACTTTCAATATATGATCTTTCTTGATTTTTTCCTTTTTTTTTAAACCCTGGATCTGATAGAAAATTTTAATAATTTATGGGTTTTTTTACTTTATTCTATTTATCACATGTTATTTATATATTATAAATATGTTTAAGAAACCATTATATTTTGTGTTTCTAAGGTTTTTGCTGTGTTCTTTTCATTTTGCATTATATTTTTTTCATTCTTGTTTTCTACTGTTAGTATCTTCCCCTATAGCTTTGTTTGGTTTATTAGGGATATTTTACATTTTCTGTTGAGTCAACTCTGATATTTCTGTTTATGATGGAACCTGAATTTCAGTGTGTTATTTTGGTCTTTCACTATTTGTCCTCCTCAAAAGACTTACTTTTTGAAAAGTTTTGTAATTTTTGGCCTACAAACACATTTTATATCTGAGGAAACAGGCTACACATTCCTTTAGTGAGTTTGAGTATAGGCATAAAGATGGATCCCAATATGGTTCAGTTCCTAAGAGCTCAACAATGTGTCGGCCTGGGGTGGAGTGCCCACATATTAAAAATATCATAATCCATCACAACTTACTCCAAGAAACACATCTGCAGATCAAAGTGTCACCCTCATACCCTAGACGCAACCAGCATTAGAAGGGTTTACATCTTGTATTATTATCTATCTGCCGTGGAGTTTTTGAGGGAAAGGGGTGATAAAGCAACTTTCCAAAACCAAGAAGTGAGCTGTTATCATTTTGCACACTTTCTGAATCACTGTGGGTATCAGGTAGGCAATAAAGGTGAGAAGAAGAAAGAGCAACATTTTAGGAGCTTTTGCATTATTTAATCCATCAATTGCCTTTGGCTACCTTCTGCCCCAAGCCAAACCACCTCTTCTCACCAAAAACACAGACCACTAATTTGAAATGGCCCTTATTCTCATAGGTTTCCCCCTATCTTAGTGTTTCACTTCTGTAGTTCTGTGGTGCCATTACAGTTGTTATTGCTGGACGGAGCCAGTAGTCAGCTCTGCTTTAGCAAATTCGTAGGAGTTAATTTAAATTTCAATAATATATCGCTTGTATACTTTTTAAACTGCTGAAAATAGAGAAGTGCTCTAGCACCTATTTCTGGAAGGGATGACCAGAAAGGATGCCCTCATAGCTCGCTGGTGTAAATGTGGACTGATAACACCATTTTTGGAAAACATTAAAATTAATTAAAAACATAAGGGAGGAGAATATAACTGTGGACTGAAGTAGAGTTATTGTTCTAGCAATGGAAGATCTTGTAACATTGATATAAAGTCAGTGGTCACCAGAGGTTCTGAGGGGAGGGAGCAGGAAGAATAAGTGTAACAAGGGGGCATTCTGGGGACACTGGGATTGTTCTGAATGACATTGCAATGACGGATACAGGCCATTATATAGATTTTGTCAAAACCTAATGTGTGGTGCAAAGTATAAACTATAATGTAAACTATTGAACATGGTTAGCAGCAATGTTTCACTGTGTGTTCATCAGTTGTAACAAATATACCACACTAAAGAGAGATTTTGTTACTGGTGAAAAGTAGAAGACAGGGAGGCAGTGGGGTATATGGGAAACCCCCTATGTATTTTTCATTTTTTTAAAATTTAAGTATATCACTCATGCACTACCATACATAAACAAAAAGTATATAGTAATAGTTGTGAACTTACAAAACAAACATACATAACATCATACAGGGCTCTCATAACTCACCCCACCACCAATATCTTGATTGTTGTGAAGCATTTCTAACTAATGATGAAAGAGCATCCTCAAAATGTTACTAGTAACCAAAATATCTTACATTTGGTGTTTTTTCCCCCAACCCATTCTATTATTATTTTTTAAAATATATTTTATTGTAGAAGTTGTCAAATTAGAAAACAATAATGCATATGTGCAGAATTCCCATGCAACACCCATCTATCAACACACCACACCATGGTGGAATATTTGTTACAGATTATGAGATAATATCGTCAGTCTATTACCAATAACGATGGTCCTAGCGTACATTAGGACACTTTTTCCATACTCTCCCATTATCAACACAGTACAACTTTGGCATAAAGGCATCGATGCATGACTATTACAGTATTGCTGTTAACCACAGTCAATAGGTCACTCCAGTTGTATTTTTCCCATCCTTCTCCACATTCCCACCACCCTGCAATAATGATATACATCTGCTCTAGCTCTCAAAGGACACTCTTGAATCTGTACCATCAACCACAATTCTCTTCCACCTCTGGGCTTACTGTGTTATTTAGTCCCTAGATTATTATCTAGCTTACTTTCAATTAACATTTACATCCCTAGACTACTCTTTCCAGCTACATTCCCATTTATAATCCAGCTGCTACTCACTGTAATATTACAATCAACTCTATATATTTCCACACTTTTACAGTAAAGTTAATGAAAACTTCTACATACATTAAGCGTTAGTTGTCCACCTCAGTCCTCCTCTTATCTTCTTTAAGAATCCACCACCTACCACCAGGTCTTGAAGCTGTTTCCCTACATTTTCTTCTAGAGGCTTTATGGTTCTTGCTTTTATATTTAGGTTTTTGTTCCATCTTGAGTTAATTTTTGTAGAAGGTGTGAGATAGGTGGCCTCTTTCTTTCTTTTGGCTATGGATATCCAGTTCTTTCAGCACCATTTGTTGAGTGGGCTGTTCTGCCCAAGCTTGGTGGGTTTGAAAGGCTTGTCAAAAATCCCTTGACCATAGATGTGAGGGTCTGTTTCTGAACTATCAAAGCAGTTCCATTGATCTATGTGTCTATCTTTATGCCAGTACCATACTGTTTTTACCACTGTAGCTAGGTAATATTATTTAAAGTCTGGAAGTGAGAGTCCTCCAAGTTCACTTTTCCTTTTTAACTTGCTTCTTGCTATTCAGGACCCTTTACCCTTCCAGACAAATTTGATAACCATGTTTTCCATTTATTTAAAAAATGCTGGTAGAATTTTTATCAGGATTGCATTGGATCTTTGGGTAGAATTGACATCTTAATGATATTTAGTCTTCCAATCCATGAGCATAGAAAGTTCTTCCAATTATTTAGGTATTTTTTTTTT
>JAQZBX010048951.1:0-20052 GCA_029593785.1 Cabassous unicinctus | reverse complement strand
ATTAGCCAGCATGGAAATGCAAGTCAAATCCACAATGAGATACCATTTCACACACATTAGAATGGCTACTATTTACAAAATGAAAAACGATGTGGAGAAATAGGAACACTGGTGCATTGCTCATGGGCATGTAAAAGGGTGCAGCCACTGTGGAAGACAGTTTTGCAGTTCCTCAGAAAGTTAAGTATAGAGTTACCATATGACCCAGCAAAATCATTTGTAGGTATACACCCAAAAGAATTGAAAGCAGGGGCTTCAACAGATATTTGGACACTGATGTTCATAGCGGCATTATTCACATTTGCCAAAAGTTGGAAACAACCCAAATGTCCATCTTCAGGTGAACAAATAAACAAAATGCAGCATATCCATATAATGAAATATTATTCAACTGTGAAAGGAATGAAGTTCTGATACATGCAACAACATGGATGAACCTTGAAGACATCATGGTAAGTGAAATAAGCCAGACACAAAAGGACAAATATTGTATGACCTCACTGATATGAAATAATTAGAATGAGTAAACTAATAGACTCAGAAACTAGAATACAGGTTACCAGGGGCCAGGGTGGGAGTAGGGAATAGGTAGTTAATGCTTAATTGGTACAGTATTTCTGTTTGAGGTGATGGAAAAGTTTTGGTAATGGAGGGTGGTGATGGTAGCACAACATTGTGAATGAATTAACTACACTGAATTATATGTTAGAAATTAAAAGAGGAAATTTTATATTGTATATATATTACTAGATTAAAATTTTAACTAACCATAGGACTTTACAACACAAACAGTGAACCCTAATATAAACTATGGACTATACTTAATAGCATAATTATAATAACTTTCTTTATCAGTTGTTACAAAGGTCCACACGAATGCAAATTGTTAATAATAGGGGAAACTTGGTCAGAGAAGAGTTGGGGGTTACACATGGGAACTCTATTTTATGCATAATTTTTCTGTAAACCTGCAACTTCTCTAAAAATAATTTGAAACATTTAAAATAACTCTGTAAGCTTGGGCATATTATAAAATATACACAAAGTTACAGGTTATAAAATATGCATAAACTTACAAACATACACATATTTCTGTTACATATCCTCAGAGGAAAGCTGAACACAGTGTGGCTCATCTGCAAAGTCCTCCTAACCCTTAGCTTCTGATTTTGTGTGAGGTTTCACATGAATATTACGGCAGAGACCAAATGTGAAGGTTTATTCATTATCTAGAGCTTTGTGAAAATACCAAAACTACGGAGAGGAGGGCGTCTTTCCCACCGCCTCCCCACCCCCAGCCTTCTGCATTCTGCCACCATCAATATGAAACAGAAACAGGAGCCCCAAATTATGCTGTGATGAAGTCTCTACTTGATTTTGTCAGTATAAGCTCACCCTTCAAGATGCCTGAATACTCTTGAATGAATTTAGGAGATCATGGAAGACGTAGGATAAGGAATAACCAGGTTTTGATTTTTTAAATATCACAAAAAAAGCTTTTCTATTCCTCAGCTTCCTCAAGAAATGGATATTCCTCATTTACCTCCGGGTAAATGAGATACCATATGCCAAGCACCTAGCAAATACCTAGTAGACAGGAGGCACGCCACAGCCAACCAACCAAAAAGGAAAAAAAAAAACATTGCAAATGTACAAGCTCGATAGAAATTGTTAAATAAGAAACATTCTGATGTCCTCACTCACTTGACACACCCAGAAAACACAACAGGGGTGTTGGTTTTAAGTTGGCACTGAGTTTAATAGCTTAGGTTAGAGAGTGTCTTAGATGTTACACGTTAAACAGGACTTACCAGTGGACTTTTCTCCCAAAGAAATGTTTTGGGGAAAAGAGCCAACATATAAGTAGGCGGGAGTGGAGTTAGTCCTGGATATCTGACCACCATAACTGATTGATGGCTGCTCCTACTCTTGCGGACCCACAAGGACAATTCCCCATTGCTCTGAACCAAAGGACATGTCTCTGGGACAGAAGTGAAAGAGAGTGGCTCATCAGCTCAGTGGCACCGAGCTTATTTGTTGGAGGAGGAAACCGAGGAGCGAGGGCTAGGCATAAGTGAGCTTGCTAGATGGACAAACAGAGAGAGGAACACAGTGGAAGGGGATTAATGGCCCAGAGCAATTTATATTCATAAACATAAACAACGCGTGTTGGGGTACATGGGGGGGCTTCAGTGTTCCTAGACTAGAGACTGTGGACAGGGTTGAGGGAGGGCACAAGACAGCGGGCAAGTAGCTTAATCAAAATCCCAGGAGAGAAGGGTGGACTCTGGAAAAGAACAAAGCTGCGTCTAAAAGGAAAAGGAGGGAGTGTAGATTAGACTGTGAAGTAGAGATAATGGTGGAATTCAAGTTTTTCTTATTACGTCTGCACTTTGGTTCACTTCAGTTCTCCTAGCCCCGTTGACTGGGTCAGCCTTCTTGAGGCTGACCTCCTCCACATACCTGTAGGCAGTTCTCATACCCACCCTGACCCCACCCCTTGGTTACTACGGGCCAAACATTACACAAAGAGCCTTTTAATGTGCCACTGTGTCCCGGTCACTGCTCACTATTAATCTTTCTCCTTGGAGCTAAAACTTCTTCCCATCCAGGAGGGACCGTTTCTTCCTTCCGCCATCTAGTGGTCAAAATGAAAACTTCACACTCTTTCACCAGGCTGTCCCAACCTGCCAACAGGAGCCTAAAAGTTCATTTCACTATTTGTTATGCGAGACACATTTTTTTCAAAGGGAAAAAAATACTACAAATTGTGATTCAGTCAAATTGTTACTTAGCTCCTTATAAGCTACCTGATCTGAGCAAGCTGCTTAGCCACTCAACGGTAATAATAGTAATTATAAGGATAATTTTGATGGCTACCGCTTATTGATCTCTAGGATGAGCCACAGTACACCCCTGTAAGGTAGGTACTACTACTACCTGTGTTTCTTCAGATAAGGGTGTTAAACCAGAAAAGGGTTGAAGAACCTGCCAAGGTCTCACCGCCACCGCCACCGAGGGCAAATTTGGCCATCTGGCTCCACCGGTCATAATGGGAACAGTAACAGCCACTTGTCAGAATTGTTCACAGAACCAGAGACAATATTTGTAAAGTTCCTGACACATAGCAGGTCTCAGCAAATGACAGCTCGTGAACAGCCACTGTGTGCTGGATCCGAATGAGCCGCAGGCCTGCCTCTAAGCCAGCCCCATCACAGCACAGTGCAAAAATCAGCTCAGACAGAGCCTCTGGGGTGTGTTGTTCAGTCTCTAGTGCCTGACCCAGTGGTGGACACTGGACAGGAAGGAAGGAGAGCAGAATTTAAGAACTAGGTTCAAGACTCTGTGAGGCACATAGGATAGATTCTCTTATTTCCATATTACAAATGAGACAAATGCAAGGCTCAGAGAGGTTCAGTACCTCAAAGGTCACTTCGCAGCAGGGTGAACAGGGATCCTAAGACTTCCCCCACACTCTGCTGCATCCCCCCATCCCCTGCTCCCTCCAGCCCTGACAGCAGCCGCTGGTTAGTGAAGGGTGACAGTGGCAGGAGGCATCCTTTGTATCTGGAAGGTATCCAGTCGACAGATGGCGATGAGCAGACAAAAGCTTCAAGAATACACAGCTCTCAGGGCCCACATTCCGAGATGACTGGTCTCTACGTGAGCCCAGTTTCCCCCTGGCTCTCTTCCACTTGGCCCAGGCCGGCTCTTTACCCTAGGTGAGGCTGCACAGGACTGTTTCCCAGAGCTCGGGTGTCTGCAGTTATTTTTAGCTGTAGTGTCAGTGCATACCTGCGACAGGTGAGGCATGACAAGGAATGTGGGCTTAAGTAACCCTTGACTCTAATGCCAGCATCTGGGTCTCTTGTCATTCCAGCTAAAGTGGTGTGACTCACACCCTAATTTATTATCTGGCCGGAGGCTAGATTTCACCTTAAGAGCTACCAGGGATGGAACTTCTTGTATATTCTTTAATTTTGTATTCAAGTCCTAGGGACACACTTTTGTGATGTTATTTTTCACCTGTTTTTGACAACTTGGATCCCTTCATTTCCTTTTTTTATTATTGAGATATATTCACATACCATACAATCCACCCAAAGTGTACAATCAATGGCTTTTAGTATAATCACAGTGTTGTGCATTCATCACCACTAAAAATTTTAGAACTATTTCATTACTCCAAAAAGAAAAACTGCACCCCTTAGCAGTCACCTCTAACCATTTATCTAATTCCATCTTTATAAATTGATTTATATTAACATTTTATATAAATGGAATCATACAATATGTAGTACTTTGTGTCTGGGTTCTTTCACTTTAGCATAAAGTGTTTTTGCTGATATTAACATCTTATAACATTAATATACATTTGTTCCATTTCAAAGAAAAACTCTTATATATGCAATATGACCCATATTCATATTTTACATGAGGTTTTACTATCTTATACGGTCCCATGTTACGTTGTCTAGCTTTCCTTCTAAATGTGACCTTAGACTTTCCCTTTCAACCACTGTCATACCCATATAATAGCACTGCTAGCTACAAACACCATGGTGTGCTTTCACCTTTTCTATTCATTTCCAAAGAATAACAAACAACCTTTTTACCACTTCTGCACAAGTTAACCCTCAACTTTCCATTCTCTAACTCCTTTCTATTTTCTGGTGACCTATATTCTAACTCCATGAGTTTACACAATATATTTAGTTCACAAAAGTGCATTCATACAGTTATTTGTCCTTTTGTGTCTGGCTTGCTTCCTTCAACATAATGTCCTCCAGGTTCATCCATGTTGTCATTTGCTTTACAACTTCATTTCTTCTTCCCTCTGTATAACATTCCATCATGTGAATACACCACAGTTTATCTGTTCATGGGTTGATGGGCACCTGGGTTGTTTCCTTCTTTTCACAATCATGAATAATACCGCTATGAGCATTGGTTTGCAAATGTCTGTTCGTGTCACTGCTCTCAGTTCTTCTGGGTACATACCCAGTAGTGGTATTGCAGGGTCATGTGGAAAACTATATTCAACCTCTTTAGGAACTGCCAAACAGTCCTTCACAGTGGCTGTACCATTCTACACTCCCATCAACAGTGAATACGTGTTCCTATCCCTCCTCATCCTCTCCAACACTTGTAGTTCTCTTTTTTATAGTGGCCATTCTAATGGGAGTGAAATGATCTCTCATTGTAGCTTTGATTTGCATTTCCCTAATCACAAATGATGTTAAACATTTTTTCATGGGTTTTTTCGCCACTTTTATTTCTTCCTTGGACAAATGTCTATTCAAGCCTTTTGCCCATTTTTTATATCAGGTCATTTGTCCTTTTATTGTTGAGTTCTATCATCCCTTTATGTATAATGGCTATTAAACCCTTATCAGATATGTGATTTCCAAATATTTTCTCCCATTGTGTCGACTGCCTTTTCACCCTTTTGACAAAGTCCTGTGAGATGCAAAAGTGTGAATTTTGAGGAGGCTCCATTTATCTATATTTTTCTTTTGCTGCATGTGCTTTGGGTGTAAGGTCTGAGAAACCACCACCTACTACAAGGTCTTGAAGATGTTTCCCTACATTTTCTTCTAGTAGTTTTATGGTCTTGACTTTTATATTTCGGTCTTTAATCCATTTTGAGTTGATTCTTGTATAGGGAGTAAGATAGGGGTCCTCTTTCATTCTTTTGGTTATGGATATCCAGTTCTCCAAGCACCACTTGTTGAAGATTGTTTTGTCTCGGTAACATGGACTTGCTAGGTTTGTCCAATATCAGTTGGCCATAGAGTTGAAGGTTTATTTCTGTAGCCTCAATTCTGTTGATCAATGTGTCTATCTTTATGCCAATACCATGCTGTTTTGACCACTGTAGCTTTGTAGCATGTTTCAAGGTCAGGCAGTGAAAGTCCTCCCACATCACTCTTCTTTTTTAGAATGCTTTTGGACATTTGGGTGAACTTGCAGTTCCAAATAAATTTGGTAATTGCCTTTTCTAATTCTGTAAAGTAGGTCTTTGTAATTCTGGTTGATATTGCATTGAATCTATAAATCAGTTTGGGTAGGATTGACATTTTCACAATATTTATAATCTTACAATCCTTGAACACAGAATGTCTTTCCATTTGTTTCAATCTTGTTTGATTTCTTTTAGCATGGTTTTGTAATTTTCTGAATATAGATCTTGTATTTCTTTGGTTAATTGGATTCCTAGATATTTAAGTCTTTTTGTTGCTATTATAAATGGAATTTTTTTTTCCTGGTCTCCTCTTCAGATTGTTAAGTACTAGTATACAGAAACATTACTGATTTTTGCATGTTGATCTTGTATTCTGCCATTTTACTGAACTCCTTTATTAGCTCAAGTACCTTTGCCATAGACATTTTGGAATTTTCTAAATATAGGATCATGTCATTCGTCACTAGTGAGAGTTTTACTTCCTCTTTTCCTATTTGGATGCCCTTTTTTTTCTTGTCTAAAACTTCTAGCACAATATTGAATAACAGAGGTGACCGTGGGCATCCTTGTCTTGTTCCCAATCTTAGAGGGAAAGTTTTCAACCTTTCCCCATTGAGTATGATGTTGGCTGTGGGTTCTTCATATATGCCTTTTATCATATTGAGGAATTTTCCTTCTATTCTGATCTTCTGAAGTGTTTTTATCAAGAAAGAATGCTGGATTTTGTCAAATGCCTTTTCTAAATCGATCAAGAAGCTCATGTGTTGTTGTTGTTTTCCTTCAATTTGTTAATATGGTGTATAATGTTAATTGATTTTATGTTGAACCAGCCTTGCATACCAGGAATAAATCCCTCTTGGTCATGGTGTTTAAGTCTTTTGATATGCTGTTGGATTCTATTTGCAAGTATTTTGTTTAGAATTTTTGCATGTATGTTCATTAGAGAGATTGGTCAGTAATTTTCTTTTCTTGGAACGTCTTTATCTGGCTTTGGTATTAAGGTGATATTGGCTTCATAAAATGTGTTGGGTAATTTTCCCTCCTCTTCAATTTTTTGGAAGAGTTTAAACAGGATTGGTCTTAGTTCTTCTCGAAATGCTTGGTAGAATTCAGCTGTGAAGCCATCTGGTCCTGGACCTTTCTTTATTGGGAGATTTTTGATGACGGATTCAATCTCCTTAATTGTGATTGGTTTGTTAAGTTCTTTGTACTTCTTGTAGCATAAGTGAAGGTTGTTTGTACATTTCTAGGAATTTGTCCATTTCATCTAGGTTGTCTAGGTTGTTGGCAGTTTCTCATATCTTCTTATGACCCTTTTTATTTCTCTGGGGTCAATCGTAACTTTGCCCCTTTCATTTCTGATTTTATTTATTTGCATCTTCTCTCTTTTTTTCTTTGTTAGTCTAGCTAAGGGTTTGTCAATTTTATTGATCTTCTCAAAGAACCAGCTTTTGGTTTTGTTGATTTTATTTTTGTTGTTGTTGTTGTTCTCAAGTTCATTTATTTCTGCTTTAATCTTTATTATTTCTTTCCTTCTGCTTGCTTTGGGAATGGTTTGTTGTTCTTTTTCTAGTTTCTCCAGTTATTCAGTTAGATCTTTGATTTTAGCTTTCTTTCTTCTTTTTTTTTTAGGAGGTACCCAGGGATTGAACCCAGGACCTCGTATATGGGAAGCAGGTGCTCAACCACTTGAGCTACATCCACTCCCCTTCCTTCTGTTTTAATATAGGAGTTTAGGACTATACATTTCCCTCTCAGCACTGCCTTTGCTGTATTCCACAAATTTTGATAAGATGTGTTCTCGTTTTCATTCGTCTCAATATATTTACTAATTTCACTTACAATTTCTTCTTTGACCCACTGATCGTTTAGGAGTGTGTAGTTCATCCTCCACACATTGCAAATTTTCCCCTTTCCTATCTATTATTGACTTCCAGTTTAATTTCATTATGATCTGAGAAGGTACTTTGTATAATTTCAGTCTTTTTATATTTATTGAGACCTGCATTGTGACCTAACATGTGGTCTATCCCAGAGAAAGATCCATGAGCACTTGAGAAGAATGTATAACCCACTGAGTTTGGGTGCAACATTCCGTATATGCCTATTAGGTCTAACTCATTTATCACATTGTTCAAGTTCTCTGTTTCCTTGTTGATCTTCTGTCTAGTTGTTCTATCTAATGATGTGAGTTGTGTGTTGAAGTCTCCAGCTATTATTGTAGAGATGTCTATTTCTCCTTTCAGTTTTCTCAGAGTTTGCCTCATGTATTTTGGGGCACCCTGGTTAGGTGCAGAAAGATTTTTTTAAAAAACAAATCAATTTTATCAATATATATTAATAAAGCATACAATTCATCCAAAGTACAGTCAATGGTATTTGGTATAATCACATAGTTGTGCATTCATCATCTCAAACATCAGAGCATTTTATTTCAATAATAATAATAAAACAAAAAACTAACAAAATTCTTCACCCCTCAATCTCTCTAAGGTGCATAGAGATTTATGATTGTTATTTCTTCCTGGTGGATTGTCCTTTTTATTAATATATAATGGCCTTCTGTATCTCATAACTTTTTTGCACTTAAAGTCTGTTTTGTCCGATATTAGTATAGCTACCTCTTCTCTTTTTTGGTTATTGTTTGCATGGAATATCTTTTTCCAACCTCTCACTTTCAGCTGGTTTGTATCCCTAGGTCTAAGGTGAGTCTCCTGTAGGCAGAATATGGATGGATCATGTTTTTTTATCCATTCTGTCAGCCTATATCTTTTGATTGGGGAGTTTAATCCATTCATATTTAATGATATTACTGTAAATGCATTATTTATATTCACCACTTTATTCTTTGGTTTTCATATGTCATATCTTATTTTCGTCTGCTTCTTTACTCTTTGGTTATCCGTTCTGCTATTCTTGCTTTCTACGCTCTCCTCCAAGCCTCTTTCACCTGTCTTCTTTCTGGCTGTATTAATACTTCCCTTGCAGGAAGTATTAAAGGATCCCTTTAATACTTCCTGCAAGGGTGGCTTCTTTTTTACAAACTCTCTTAGTTTCTGTTTATTTGCGAATATTTTAAACTCACCTTCATATTTGAAGGACAATTTTGCCAAGTAAAGAATTTTCGGCTGGCAATTTTTCTTTCATTATACTAGTTATATTATACCACTGTCTTCTCGCCTCCATGGTTTCTGATGAGAAATCTGCATTGAGTCTTACTGGGCGCCCCTTGTATGTGATGGTTGGCTTCTCCTTTGCTGCTCTCAGAAATTTTCTCTTTGACATTTGACATTCTGAGTAGTGTGTGTCTTGGAATAGGTCTATTTGGATTTATTCTGATTGGGGTACTCTGCACTTGGACATGTAAATTCATTTCTTTCACAAGAGTTGGAAAATTTTCAGCTATTATTTCCTCGAATACTCTTTCTGCCCCCTTTTCCTTCTCTTCTCCTTCTGGAACTTGTTGTGCTTCATGTTATCATACAACTCCCTGAGCCCCTGCTCAATTTTTTCCATTCTTTTTCCTCTGTTCTTCTCCCTCTTCCAGTTTTTCTGTCTTCTATATCACTTATTCTTTATTCTATCATTTCAAGTCTGCTGTTCTATGCCTGTTTTTTTTCTTTTTGTGTTTGTTCTAATGTGTTGTTTTTTTTAAAGATTTATTATTTCTCCCCACCCCTTTGTTTTTTTTCACTTGCTGAGTCTGTTGTCTTCCTTGTTTCTTTAGGAGGCACTGGGAACTGAACCCAGGACCTCTGATGTGGGAGGGAGGTCCCTAATCACTTAAGCCACCTCTACTCTTTGCTTTGTTGTGTGTTTCAGTTTTTCCTCCCCATGTTTATTGTTGCGTCATCTTGCTGCGTCAGCTCACCACGCCGGCCTGTCGAGTCAGCTCGCTTTCTTTTCAGGAGGCACTGGGAACCTCTGCTCCCTGCTTTATTGTGTCTCCCATTATGTCTTTTCTCCTTGTGTCTCTTGTTGTGTCAGCCCGCCATGCCTGCCCATCACACCAGGTCCCTATATTCTTTAGGAGGCACTGGGATCCGAACCAGTGACCTCCCACGTCGTAGGTGGGAGCTCAGTTGCCTGAGCCACATCCGCTTCCCCTAATGTGTTTTTTTATCTCCCCTATCATGTCTTTCATTCCCATGAGTTGTTACTTTTCTATTCAAGCTTTCAAATTCTACTTTGTGCTTACTCAGTGTCTTCCTAATGTCTTTTATCTCTTCAGCCATATTGTCTTTCATTCATTTGATTTTGGAAATTTGTATGAATCTCGTTGATTAGTTGTCTCAAATCCTGTGTCTCATCTGGGGCTTTGATATATTCCTTTGCTCGGGCCATTTCTTCCACTTTTTTTTTTTAGTATGGCTTATAATTTTTTGCTGATGTCTAGACATCTGATTATGATGTTGAGTTTACTCTGATGCTCAATTTCTCTTTTGTAGAGATTTAGTGGCAGGAGGCTGTGTCTTACTGCCATTCTTTTGTTTGTTTGTTTGTTTTTAAAGATTTTTTTACTTATTCCCCACCCCCATTGTTTTGCAGTCGCTGTATGCTCTCTGTGTCCATTTGCTGTGTGCTCTCTGTGTCTGCTCATCTCTTTAGGAGGCACCAGGAACCAAACCTGGGACCTCCCATGTGGAAGAGAGGTGCTCAATCACCTGAGCCACCTCAGCTCCCTGGTTTGTTGTGTCTGTCTTTCCTGTGTCTCTTTTGCTGCGACATCTTTTGCATCAGCTCACTGCACCTGCCCACCGTGCCAGCTCACCTTCTCCAGGAGGTACTGGGAACCGAACCCAGGACCTCCCATGTGGTAGATGGAAGCCCAATCGCTTGAGCCACATCTGCTTCCCCATTCTTTGATTCTTGATTCAACCTGTTCCAGGTCTTAGTTTTTCAGATCTAAGCCCTGGACCCAATAATGGGTTGCAGACTTGCTTCCAAGGGCCTTGGGGAGATAGGTGGTAAAGGCTGGAAAAAGCCTTTCTTACTTACTTTTAATTTCCCCACATGTATTTCCTTGGCCCACCAGCAAATGGCGCTCTTTGGCAGCCCTCTAAGTTCAAAGCCTGGTCAGAGTGTGTTTACTGCGACACCGACCACAACTTGAAAGAGGAGCCTGCCTAGAGGCTGAGAAGCCTCTCAGTTCAAACCTTCCCAGAGGCTGTTCAGCCTCTGCTGGCAGCCCCCTCCTTTTTCCCAGATAGGAAATTTTCCACTCCCCTCTGCTACTAGTCCTGGTCAGTAGGGAGGGTATTTGAGAGGGTGGGATCCCTTTAGTCTCCTGCAGGCTCCCAGGGCAAACAATGGTGTGGCCCCTCCAGACCTGGAAGGGCTCCTGGGACATAGCAGACCAAACTTGTTGACCAAAAGCTGAATTGGCCTTAGGCTGAGTCCCTCTCTCCTGTTTCCTGAGGAGGTGGATCCCTGTGGTCCCTCTACCTGTAGCCACTGGCCCAAAGCCGGATAATTCAAAATTGTCTGATCATAGAGTAGGGGAAGGGCATCGGTAGCAGCAGCTGCAGCTTCTAATCAAAAGTCCCTTTGTCAACATTTTTTTTTCCTGTGCCACTCCCTCTTCTGGGTGGTGTCCAGCCTTTCCCTGGTGTCCTAAACCCTACATTTTTTCCAGGCCATTTCTGCCTCTCCTCTACCTACCCTTCTGGGAGAGAAGAGAGTTCCGTGTCTTTCTAGAATGCCATCTTCCCAGACGTTGTCCCTCTATTTTCTATAAGCACTACCATGCACATGTTCTTTATGGTCCAATTTCCCAGGGCACTGAGACACGGGGTAGGTAAGTCTTTGGTTTAGGTCTGCTGATACACGTGCAGGCAGGAAGCTACCTGGAAAGCACTCTTGACTATAGGCCAGATGTCTTTAAAGAGCCAACCAAGTTCTGGGATAGTCATCAAAGTTTTGAGACGGAGAAAAAATAATCAAGATCAAATTCAGTCTATACCCCCCACCCCCACTCTGCAAGAATG
The DNA here is from genome assembly GCA_029593785.1 of Cabassous unicinctus. NCBI lineage: Eukaryota > Metazoa > Chordata > Mammalia > Cingulata > Chlamyphoridae > Cabassous > Cabassous unicinctus. Next base: position 8,100 of record JAQZBX010048951.1, on the reverse strand, counting down.
AGAATCCCTCCAAGGACCCTTAAATGGTTTCTTGGAATTCTGGGCCTGCTTTAAGCCTGGAATAGCCTACCTGATTGAAACCCTATCACTGGGACCCTAGGACCCATTCCTAAGGTAGAGAGGTGAGAGGTGTCTTCATTCTTTCAGCTCTAGACAGAGTCTGAGGAATTAACACTAGGCTGGTTAATATCATGAAGCCAAACATATCTCAACTGGATACAATGAATACCATATAAATTTACTTTATGGTTCAGATGAAAAATAAGGGAAAAAATTCTCTGGGCCATCATTATATGACTATTTCAATATTTCCTCTATTAAGTTATGAAAGTTAGGTTTATTTGCAATTGTGTTTGTGGGGTATTTCTTCTGAAGCTCTCATTTTTTTTAAATCGGGAAAGCAGAACTAAGGAAATGTATAAAGGAAGAAATAGGAGACAGTCAGAGACTCCTTCCCCACTCCTAAACCTAGAGCCTCTGGAACATTGGCTGCAAAGCCAATTTACATTTCATTTAAGAGAATGCCACTTTAAACTTTCTCTATTCTTCTACCCATCCTATTATTTCTAAGACCTATCTCATGTCCTTTCTCCATTTTCTTTGTAATCAACTCTATCCACCACTTCTATTCCACAACACAATCTTAAACCCCAAAGAATGTAGCAGAGTCCACAAAGACACCTCAGTAAGGGTTCAGCGCGGCATCACAGACTTGCCTGAGAACAAGGGCGCGTAGAGACAGCTCTGGTAAATGCTGCAGACCCACAGCCGTGCTCTCATTTGCTAGTGTACCACATGGCCACTTATTTGTGTCCCCTACCCTTCAAAACGGAATCTTTACTTCTGTTTGAGATTCTGGTTTACAGTCTGACCTACTAATATGCCTGAAGACATATCATCCATATTTCTTCCATGAGTGTCCTATCTTTCCATCCAAGAGAAGTATAAATATGTTTATACTACAAAGACAACATTAAGCTTTAGAGCAATAGTTTTTAACCTTTTTAGAGTCTCCCCAGAAATATGCATATACCTCAGAGGTCCACAGACCCCAGGTTAAGGACCTCTGCCTGTTTTAGAAAGTTCAGATATCCTTCAGGTTCATTCTAATTATGTTAGTTTGAGCCTTTAAGAGCCCAGAGAAATCATGCCCTTGGAGTGAATCCATTCTGGGGGGTGTGAACCTATTGTAGGTGGGACCTTTTGATTAGGTTACTTCAATTAAGACATAGTCCAGGTTAGGTCTTAAGCCCCTTACCAGCGCCCTTCATAAATGGGATGAATACAGAGAGAGGGAGACAGAGAGAAAGCTGCAGAAGCTGTGCAAAAGCCACTGAGGCCAGAAACTAAAAGCAAGGAAACCCACAAGAGAAGGGAAAGACCAACAGACACCGCCACGTGCCTTGCCTTATGACAGTCGTCCAGGATTGCCAGCAGCCGGTCTTCAGGGAGAAAGCACCACCTGATGATACCCTGATTTGGACCTTTTCACAGCCTCAGAACTGTAAGCTTGCAAGCAAATAAATCCTCATTGCAAAAGCAAACCTATTTCTGGTACATTGCTCTCAGCAGCCTAGCAGACTAAAACACTAATCTATCCTCCTTCGCCCCCACCCATACCCCAATTCAATTTCAGCGTGCTTAAATCCTCCACTGAGTTGAAACAGCAACCATCCATTTGCTTTCATCCACTGGCTCAGAGATGCCATCTGACGCCATCCTGGAGAGCCCCACCAGAAAAGTACAGTGTTAACGGAGAATTAACCTCCAGCAGTAGGTACAACTCATAACAAGTAAGTCTCAGGAAAGTATGGTCCTGGTCACCTATTAGCCACTCCTTTTCTTCTACCTCCTTCTTCCCTTCCTTTGTCTTAGTATCTCCTGCCTCCTCTAAATTGTCCTCCACTCAAAAGCACCATAATGAGCAGCCACAAAATTTAGAGCAAGTTAAACAAAATAAGCCATGTGTTTGAAAGCACCCCACCCCTATATTTAGGAAGATCCTGTAATGAACAGTCCACATCTGACTACCACAGAGAATTTTACTGATATCTACTTTTCACTTCTCACCAGATACTGTGCCTCTAAGAAACACCACCTTTGGAGCATGTATTTCCTGATAAGTTGTATATGGAAAGTTTCTCTTCTGCCAAAAATCATTCCCAATCTTAAACCATCCCAGTAATTCTTTAGAATCTCTTTACCCTAGTTCTGCCACTCCACATGTACTCTCTTCTAATAAAATTGTTACATTCAACAAAAATTATTAGGTAATTTCTATGTGTAAAGATTCTCAGGGCAGAAGACTAGGAAGCTCAGTCGTCTCCATCCAGCCCTCCCCTTATCCCCCTCCCCTACAGGTCCAATGCCAGTTTCCTCCCCATGAGCTGACTGATTATCCAGCTCTAGACCTCTCACAAATAATATTTATTTTAAACTAAGAAAAATCAATGAACTTGCCAGAAATTGCCACTGTGGCTTATTACCTATTAGCAAGAACTTATTTACATTTATAAAGCCCTTTAACACGAAGGTGCTCAGGGAGTTTGAATCCTACATAAAAATAATCTATAAATTTATTACTTGACTTTAGTTCTAGTAAAGCACAAGTTGAGATGGCTTAAATATCACCATCTGATAGATGTAGAAGATTCTTTCCTTTACAATTATAGATCACGTGCTTCATCAACCTAGTCCTTGACTTGGTGAAGCCGGCAAAATGTCTGTGTGAAGTGAGAGAAGAACACGTCCTACTCAAGTCACGAGCGAGGAATCAAGCTTGAAGAACAGTGATAGCCTGGACATCAGCCACTGTAAAAATATCCTACAGTAACAAAACTGCAACACAGAATGGCGAATTAGTACTAAGGTAGCCAAGCAGGCTCTGGACATAATTCTGACAGATTTCGGTCTGGGGAACTCTGTTGGAGGAGGTTTCTTTTTCTTTTCTTTTTTTTTTCTCTTCAATCCTCTTATACAGAACAGAAAGCAAAATTCAAGTCTTTATAAAAGTGATTAACGGCCTTTCCGTTTTTTCATTTTTCCTCCAACCACCTTGTTCCTGACACCAATAGCACCCTCCGTATCATCATTGTCCCCAGCATCTTCTCGTGTGCGTTTCTTCTTTTCTCCATGCTCCCTTAACTCCTACAAGAAAACACAAAGGCAAGGTTTGAAAATGAATGACCAGGGAAGCGGGTGTGGCTCAGTGGATAGAGCCCCCGTTTACCAAAAGGGAGGCCCGGGTTCGCGTCCCGAGGCCTCCTTGTGAGGGCACGCCGGCCTGAGCGGTGCGGTGGGCTGATGCAGCAACCTCACGGCAGGAAGCGGGTGTGGCGCAATGGATAGAGCACCCGTTTACCATATGACAGGCCCCGGGTTCGCTGCCCGGCGCCTCCTTGTGAGGGCAGGCCAGCTCGCGTGGCGCTGTGGGCTGATGCGGCAAGACCTCACAGCAAGGGGGAGATAAGCAGACACAGAGAAGACACGCAGCGAATGGACACAGCAGCACAAGCAGCAAGGGGGGGATAAATAACTAAAATAAATAAATCTTTAAAAAAAAAAAGAAAAAGAAAAAGAAAATGAATGAACGTTACTGAGGATGAAACAGTCTAGTCTCCTCTCCTTAAGATCAAACACTGAGTAACTCCCTAGTATCTGCCATTAGCAAATCAACTCCCAGTCTGCATAGATGTTAACCTCAATAGTAACCAAAGAAAGGAAAATTAAAACAATAAATGATCATTGTCACCTGCCAGACTGGCAAAGGTTTAAGAGAATGGTAATACCTAGTGCTGGATAGTGTGCGGAAATTCACATATACTGTTGCTGACCGTGCAAACTGAAACAACCTTTTTTTTGGGGGGGTGGGGTAGGCAATTTGTATGCAAAGCTGTGCATACTAGGATGGTTCAACACAGAACTGGTGAAAACAGCAAGAAACTGGAAAAAGCATCAACATCCACCAATGTAAGTCCTGTTACACATACATGATGGAATACTTCGTAGCCATTAAGAAACGATCACATGGATCTGTATTTGTTGAAAGATGTTAATCATACATAATTAGAAAATCTAATTATGGTTAAAGAAATAAAAATAGTCAAATGTTAGCAAGAATTCTCTCTGGGGAGTGGTTTATGGACTATTTTCATTTACTATTTGAGTCCTTTCTGTATTTTCAGATTTTTTTCCCCAATGCACATGTAACATTTTTATAAGTAAAAATATACCAAATGAAGAATTCCAAGCGGGCAGAAAACCACAAAACAAATCCACACCTCAGCTACTCTAAAAGTACTTCACAGGCAAAGCTTCTCCATCCTAAAGCTAGAACTCCAAGTAACAGATGGTCCTTCTGAGGATCTTCCTTTACAATCTTCTCACCACAACTACTACTATCACTATTATTACAATTATTACCATCACTAGGAACTATACAGGTTATACTAGCTTGTCTGGTACTCATAAAACCCTGTAAGGTATTCAAGGCAACTATCAGAATTCCCCATTTACAGGAGAGGGTCTGATGCTGAGGCCTTCTGACCTCAAGTCCAACAGTTTTCCTGGTATACGTGCTACAGGAATTGTGGCTGAGAATATGGTCACATTAGTCAGAAGCTCTGAATCCAAACCCTGGTTCAATCACTTACTTAAAGGGGCAAAAGCAAATTACCTACCATTTCTGTGCCTCTGTTTTCTCATCTTAAATTTGGAATAAAATAATATCCAGGATCCTGTAGTTTATTATGAGGATTAATGCAATAATAAAGTGTCTGACACAGTTACTATCATTTGCACAGAAGCTTGTGAGAAAGAAAGCTATATACCATTCGGGCAAATCTTTGGGCTTCAGTCACACGTTCTGTCAGCACCATAACCTCTTCATCTTGTGTTGGAAAGACGGGCAGTTTCTTCCCAATTAAGTGCTCTATGCGCTGGAAGAGTTCCACATCATACCTGAGGAAGAAAAATTGTCTTGGCTTTGGTTGGCTGAAAATGCAAACGTCTGTCCATTCCCAAACTATATATTATATGAAATATCATAGAAGTCAGTTTATATTATTTTATAATTTTATATTATTTAATATTGAACCTATCATTCCTTTTCTAAATACTGGTGAAATGCAGTTTTCTGTGCATGACCCCTTAGAAAATCACCCAAGGTAGTGTTTCATTGTTTTTTTAAAAGAAAGTTTTTATTTTCAATTGTGGTAAATTATACATAAATTGTGGTAAATATAACATAAAAATCACTTCAACTTTTTTTTTTTTTTGAGGTACTGGGACCTCATATGTGGGAAGCCAGTACTCAACGACTAAGCCACATCAGCTTCCCTGAGTTGGTTTTTTGTTTGTTCTGCTTGTTGTTTGTTTTTGTCTTTTCAGGAGGCACCAGAAACCAAACACAGGCCCTCCCATGTGGGAGGCAGGCACTCAACCACTTGAGACACATCTACTCCCACTTTAACCATTTCTAAGTGGACATTTGTGACATTAATTACATTGACAATATTGTGTAACTTTCACCATAATCTACTTCCAGAATACTTTCATCATCCCAAACCAAACCCATACCCACTAAGCAATAACTCCTCACTCCTCCTCCCTCCCCCCTACCCCCTCCCCTTGATAATGCCCATTCCACTTTCCACCTCTATGAATCTGTTTATTCTGAGTACTTCATATAAGAGAAATCATACAATATGTGTCCTTTTCTGTCTGGCTTATTTCACTCAACATGATGTCTTCAAGGGTCACCCACATTATAGCATATATCAGCACTTCATTTCTTACCCAGTGCATTCTTTACTCACAGAAAACCTTGGGTACATACAAATTTGTTTGTTTATTTGTTTGTTTTTTAATCAGAAATAGTTATTTTAATACTTGAAAGCTAATTTTGTTCTCTGGCTCTAGCAGTTGAAAGAAATAATAGCTACCATTTGTTATGCTACTACTTGCCAGACACTACCCTAAAGCATTTACAGAGCATCTCCAGTCTTCACCAAGACCCTGCTGGTGGGTAGGTATTATTTCCATTCTACAAATGATGAAAATGAGGATAAAGGAGGATGAGGAGGTTAAGTGAATGTTATAATAAATGGTAGAGCCAGGTTCCAAGTCAGCCTGACTCTACAGTTCTGTTTTTTTCCTCTACAATTGCTCTGCCTCTAGAGTTGATTTACTTACTGTGTGACAAAGGTAATTGCCTTTCCAGAGCGCCCAGCTCGAGCTGTTCGACCTACTCTATGGATGTAATCCTAAAACAAAAAAGGTAAATAAATTCAAGTTATACAGAATGTAAGAAAAAAACTATGTATATGAAAGTCTTACTTCAAACTTTTGAGACAAAATGGACTCATGTTAGAACATGGGGGAAACTGGGCAACCTGTTGAGATCAGCCAACTTCATCTTTTTCTTCTCCTCACTGCACTCAATTGACCCAACTTTTCCTTTTATAGAAAAGCAAATCTACAGAGTAAAGCTCCATGTTGATAGGCATCATGGTATACAAAAAACAGCACTAGCTCTAAAGTCAGACCTGTGTTACACCTGTTTTACCACCTACCAAATACACAATTGCCAGCAAGTCCCATAATCTCTTTGAGCCGCACTTTTTATCTAGACAACAACAATAGAAATATATGCCCAAATCCAAAGTTACTGTGACAGTCAAATGACACAGCACCTTGTCTTACAGCAGTTAAATACAAAACCAAGAGATGTCCCCACTGTTTTCAATTGGAGGTGATTTTGTCTCCCCAGGGGCTTTTGGCAGTGTCTGGAGACATTTCTGGTTGTCACGACTGGGAGGGTAGAGTGACACTGTCATTTAGTGGGTAGAGGCCAAGAAGGCTACTAAATATACTACAATGCACAGAACTGCCCCCACAACAAAGAATTATCCAGCCCAAAAAGTTCAAAGTGCCAAGGCTGAGAAACCCTAAGATACACTAAGAAGCATAAGCTGTCATTTCAAAAGAAATGAGACTGTCATAGATGAGTGGATGCTGCACCCACCCCTTCTGACTGTGAGCATCTAATAATTCTCACTACTTTCATTCACATTTATTAATGTCACATAAAACAGGCATGTGCAAAATGATGAGAAGGAATAAATCAAGAGCTGTTCCATTTTTTGGGTACTTAACTAAGCAAGGACAAAGAAAAGTATGTTGTAAACAAGGAAAGACAGAAAACAATCCATTAAGAAATATGCTTGGGAATTGTGGGAAGATGGCATCATACTAACAGGCAGAGTTCACAAAAAACAACAGCGAAAGAGCCAAAAGTTATCTGAGGGACCTGCTTTGGGGGTCAGCAGACAAGGACAGTGCTACACAACATCCAGGAGGGTGAGGGACAGAGAGATGAAGAAGCCAAAACAAGAAACATTAGTTACCAAGCCCCCGCGGCAGCCAGGAAGGGCTCCCCTGCCCCACCTCCAAGATATGAAGCTGGGATAAAACCCCTGGCTCACTGCAGCTGACTGAGAGGGAAAAAGTATGGGGAGTCAAAGGGTTTTTCTTCAGTTAATTCAGCCAGCAGAGACTGCTTTGAATCTCTGCTCTGGAGATTCAGCACAGGAACACAGGAAAGCCCAGACTGAAACACCTCTGTGGAAAGGCACAATAACTAGCGCCATCTGCTGGCCTGCCTGGAAATTACATGGACAAAAACTGTTCTCTGTTCCATCTGTATCCTAACCTCTGGGAGAAAATCTGCACCCCACTAGTGAGTCACTGGCCCGATTTTGATAACTTAAGCCGGGGAATTTTAAAGACTTTAGAGTAAGTTGAACCAAATATCAAAGAAGAGCTGTGGAAAAAAATAGGCAAGAGGGAGAAACTGGTCATCACAGTAAATTCACCAACATATTCAGATGCCTAAACATCAGCAAAAAATTAGATGCCATACTAGGGAACAGGAAGAGATGGCCCAGTCAAAAGAACTAACCAGGGAAGCGGGTGTGGCTCAGTGGATAGAGCCCCCGTTTACCATATGGGAGGCCTGGGTTCGCGTCCCGAGGCCTCCTTGTGAGGGCACGCCGGCCTGAGCGGTGCGGAGGGCTGATGCAGCAACCTCACGGCAGGAAG
>JAQZBX010048950.1:0-10875 GCA_029593785.1 Cabassous unicinctus | reverse complement strand
TTAAAACTCTGTTCCTTGCTAATATTCTCGCTGTCCTGATTTTGTGATAATCAGAGTAGGCTAAACATTCACTATATTAGAAACCATGCATGTGTCCCCAGACCTAGTTTTTCTCCCTAGTTCTGGTTTTTAGAATTCTGGTGATAAACTAAGCCTGATTTATTATATGACCATCCTGTATGGGAAAAGACTGTAATTTTGGGTATCTTTGGTCAACCTTAAGAGATATAGCAGGGGGATGGATGTGGCTCGGGTGGTTGGGCGTCTGTCTCCCATATGGAGGGAACTGGGTTCGATCCCCGGGACCTCCCGGTAAAAATTTAAAAAAATATATATATATAGAAGGTGTGTGGGCCACCAGGCCCTGTGTGTGAGTGCCCTGCCAGGCCCCATGTGCATTGTGCCGTCAGGCCCCATGTGCGGGTGAGCTGCCAGGCCCTGTGTGCGGGTGCGCCACCAGGCCCCACGAGCTATGCAGCAAGATGATGACGTAACAGGAGAGTGACACAAGGGAGACCCAAGATGAGACGCACCCAAAAACCAGGTACTAAGGTGGTGCAGGCAGCAGGACGCCTCTCTCCCACATTGGAGTTTCCGAGGATCAAATCCCAGTGAAGACAGGAGGAGAAGCAGGGCAGGAAATGGACACAGAGAGTTGCCCAGTGAATGGACACAGAAACAGCAGAAACTGGTGGCGGGGGGGAGGGGAGGCGGATAAAAGGAAATAAATAAATAAATAAATCCTTAAAAAAATTGTATAGGGGAGGAAGATACGGACTATAGTTAGTAGTAATACTTTGACAATGCTCTTTCAAGATTTGTTAACAACAAATGCAGGGTGTTTGTGGGGGGAGGTGATGTGTGGGAGCCCTGTATGATGTTATGCATGTTTGTTTTGTAAGTTCACGATGTTTACTGAACACTTATAGTTTATGTATGTTCCTGTATGAATGATATAGTTCAATAAATTGTTTAAAACACACAAACAAACAAACAAACAAACAAAAACACTATTCCTTGGGATAGTCGGACTTCTGGGTGTCTTAGTCAGACTTGAATTCTGAGCTTTTCACCTCCTCCCCTCCATCCACCCACGCAGAGGCTGCTCTCCACTATGTTTTTCTACTTTGCATTTCAATCATTGGGTTTTACAAATGATGAAATGACAATAGCCAAAAGTACTGTTCTTTAGCTAATCTTTCAAGTGCTTTACAAATACCAGATTCTTTTATATTCACAATGCTATTATTACCCCCATTTTACAGATAAACGAAGTAAGACTTAGAGAGATAGCATGCTTTGTCCAAGGTCACCTAGCTAGTAAATCACAGAACCATATTCCAAACCTAGTACAGCCCCCAGAGCCCACATTCTAGTTATGATCCTCTATTTCCTGTTAATGGCAGTGGGTGAGTTTTTTCCTTCTTCTTTTTTAAGTCTTTATTGAAGTATAATTGATGAACAATAAAGTGCACATATTCAAAGAGTACAATTTGATGAGTTCCCACATAAGAATATACCCATGACACCACTACTACCATCAAGATGATGAATATATCCAAAAGTTTGTAATACATCCTTCATTACCCCCCTACCCTATTCCTAAGTAATCAATTATCTACTTTCTGTCAATATAAATTAATTTGCATTTTCTAGAGTTTTATATATGGAATCAGAGTATGTACTCTTTTTGTCTGGCTTCTTTCACTCTGCATAATTATTTTGAGGTTCATCCATGTTGCATATACTTATAATTTATTCCTTTTTATTGCTGAGTAGTGTTCATTATATGGGTATACTAAATTTGTTTATTCACTCAACTGTTGATGGACATTTGGATTGCTTCCAGTTTGGGGCTATTATGAATAAGGCTACTGTGAACATTCAAGTGCAAGTCTTTCTGTGAATATATGTTTCCATTTCCTTAGGGTAAATACCTCAGAGTGTTTTATGATTTGAATCCTGTCCTCCACAAAGACATGTTCAAGATGCTAAATCTCCAGTCCTTTGGATGTGAACCCATTTGTAAATAGGATCATTGAAGATGTTTAGGTAAAGAGAGAGCAAACTGAATCAGGGTGGACCCTAACCCAATATAACTGGAGACCTTATAAGCAGAAGAAATTGGACACAGTAGGAGTAGAAGAAAGAAGGTGATAGATGGCCATGTAAGGGAGGTAGAGATTGAGTTATGGTTTTCCAGCAAGCCACCTCCAGAACACTTCAGATGTTGGAGAAAGTATGATCCTGCCAACACCTTGATTTTGGACATCTAGTTTCCCAAATTGTGAGATAATAAATTCCTGTTATTTAAGCCAATCAGTCTGTGGTATTTGTTATAGCAGCCCCTGGCAAACTAAGACAAAGTGGAATGGCTAGATCATATGGTTGATGTTCGTTTAACTTTGTAAGAAATAACCAAACTTTTCAAAAGCTGTCATACCATTTTACATCCTCTCCAGCAGTATATGAGGAGTTCCAGTTGCTCCACTTCCTTACCAACATTTGGTATGGTTCAATTTCTAAATTTTAGCCATTCTACTGGGTATGCAGTAGTTTTTCACAGTGGTTTTAATTTGCATTTACCTAATGATTAATTATGTTAAGCATCTTTCCGTGTGCTTATTTTCAATCTATGTATCTTCTTTGGTGCAATGTCTGTTCAAATCTTTCATCCAATTAAAAAGAAATTGTGTTGTTTATCTTTCTATTATTGAGTTGTAAGAGTTCTTAAAATAGTCTAGAACAATTCTTTTGTCAGATATAGGCTTTGCAAGTTTTCAAATATCTTTGCCTTTTAATTTTTGTAATGATGTCTTTTGAAGAATAAAAGTTTTTAATTTTGATGGAGTCCAATTTATTGATTTTTTTATTTTGTAGTTCATGTCATTTGAATCCTTTAAAAGAATTTTTGCCAAATCCAAGATCGCTAAGATTTTTCTCCTATGTTTTCTTTTAGAGGTTTAATGATTTTAGTTCATACAGATCCATTTCAAGTTAATTTTTATGTATTGAATTAGGTAAGGGTTGAGATTCAATTTTTGCATATAGTTAAACAATTTTTCCTGTACCATTTGTTGAAAAAATTATCATTTACCCATTGAATTGCCTTGGCATCTTCATCAAAAATCAATTGGTTCTTATCCAGAATTTAAAGGGAACTTCTACAACTCAACAAGAAAAGGACACACAACTCCATTTTAAAAAATAAAAAGAGTTGAATAGACATTTCTCTAAAGAAGATATACAAATGGTCAATAAGCACATGAAAAGATGTTCAAGGTCATTAGCCATTAGGGGAGTGCAAATCAAAACTACAATAATATACCATTTCACACCCACTAGAATGGCTACTATTAAAAAAAAACAAAAAACATAAAACAAAAAACCCAACAGCAGCAAAGTGCTAGAGAGGATGTGAAAAAATAAGATGACTTGTACATTTCTGATGGAAATGTAAAATGGTGCATCCACTGTGGAAAACAGTATGATGGTTCCTCATAAAGTATAGAATAACCATATGAACCAGCAATACCACTTCTAGGCATATACCCCAAAGAATTGGAAGCAGGGACTCGAACAGAAATTTGTACACCAATGTTCACAGCAGCATTGTTAACAGTTGCCAAAAGGAGGAAGCAACCCAATTTCTATCAACCAATAAATGGATAAACAAAATTTTACTATATACATAGCATGAAACATTATTTGGATATAAAAAGGAATGAAGTTCTGATGCATACGACAACATGGATGAACCTTGAAGACAGCATGTTGAGTGAAATATGCCAGACACAAAAGGACATATACTGTAATGATCTCATTTAAATGAAATAAGCCAAATAAATATATTCATGAAGTCAGACACTAGAATATAGGTTACCAGGGACCAAGAAAAGGGGAAAAGAATGAGGAGCTAATGTTTAATTGGTATGGAGTTTCTGTTTGGGGTGATTTGGCAATGGATGATGGGAATGTAGGCACAATTTTGTGTTTGTAAATTATACTGAATTTTATATTCAGGAGGGGAAAAAAAAGAAAATTTTATGCTGTATATAAGTTACCAAACACACACACACACAAAACCCATAGAACTGTACAATACAATGTAAACTGCACTAAAATTAATAGCATAATTATAATAATATTGTTGAATTGAATTATAACAAAGATACCACACTAAAGCAAAATGTTAATAATGTGGAAAACTGTGTGTGAGAGGGGGCTATATGGGAACTTTGTACTTTCTGCATGATGTTTCTGTAAACCTACAACTGTTTTAATAAAAAAATTAAAAATAAAATCAAAATTGGTTGTTTTGTTTTTTTTCTTACTATATTCCTGGTTTGACCTGCTGCTTTGCTTTTAACTCTACCTCTTGACAGGTTACCTTCTTTTTTTTTTCCATTCGAGAAGTTGTAAGTTTCCAGGAGGTTTTCTGATTTTCACATAGTGTCTTCCTGGATATACTCCCCCACCCATCACTTTGCACAGATCTCCTGGCTCCTGGCTTTTCCTTCTTCTTGGTTGATAGATTTCTAGTGATATTTTCCAGATCTGACCAAATTCCTTGCCTCTCCCTGAATCTGCATCCACAGCCTTGCTCCACCGCCCTGTCTGGGCTTTGTGCCCAGCACCTGAGACCTGCAGCTGCCTGCCGTCCTAATGCCATCAGAATCCTGGAGGGCAAAGCTGCCAGTGGGCACCCCAACATGGGAGGCCAGAGAGTCAGCCCTCGTAGCGATGACATGGCTGCCAGACCTTCTTAAGATCTCACTGGTGGTTGGCATCAGCCCAGCTGTGAACCCCAGTTAGACACTGAAATGAGATTTGAGAGAGAATACTGATGGATATAGCTGAACAAGGAAAATGCAGAGCCTTGCAGATCAGTGTTACCCCATGTGGGAAAAAACCTTTCAAAGCATACCTCTTCATGGACAGCTCTACAAAGTCCACGTGACCTCCAACCAATCAGTCATCATATCTTATGGCCAAAACCTAGGAGGAAACTTGGTTGGAGTTACTTCCTTACACTTTATATTTCTCATCCAGTCTGGAAGGGGAAAGGCAGTCCTCTGAGTTTTGCTCAAGTGTGTTGGGATATGTCACTCTGTATCAATCAGAGTAGATCCAGAAAAGGTTTATGTCAGCGAGAACTGTACAGACTGGTTCATGGTAGAGCCTAAAAACAGGCTGCAGGAGGGGAAGGATTTTATTTTGAATTCAGCTGAAAACGGGTACTGCACGGATCATCCAAAGCAGAGGTGAGGCTTTATCATTCTGCAGTCAGTACATGTTCAGGGGAGCACTCGAGAAAGGTTGTATCCCAGCACAAATATTCCTCCATTGCCAAGAGTCAGGAGGGGCCTTATTAAAGACTTACTGAAAATGAAGCATTTTGGAAAGATAAATAGAATGATAGGACAAATGTGGTAAAACATTAAAAGTTGGTGAATCTCGGTATTTGGATGGAGGGTATGTTGGAGTTATCTGTGTGGGTTTTGTGTTTTTAGAACTATCCTGTAAATTGGAAATTTTTTCAAAATTAAAAGTTCATTTTAAAAAATGAAGCATTTTATAAGCCAGACACAAAAGGACAAATGTTGTATGATCTTACTTATATGAATATGCAAATTCTTAGAGGCAGAAAGTACATTACAAGTTACCAGGGGTGGGGTGGGATGGGGAATGGGGAGTTAATGCTTAATGAGTACAGAGTTTCCATATGGAGTGCTGGAAAATTTTAGTAATGAGTGGTAGTGGTAGTAGAACAACATTGTGAATGTAATTAATGCCACTGAATTGTATACCTGAAAGTAGTTGAAATGGATATGATGAATGTATGTTGCCACAATAAAAAAAAAGTGTTTTTTTTTTTAAGAGAAGCATTTTAGGACACTTCTCTATGAGCCCAAGTTTCAGGCTAGACTCATGGTAGGCAAATTAAGATGTGGTTTTTGTGGTTTGAAATCCAAATCCCATTACAGAAAGAACACATTCTTTGGAGTTAGGTAGATCTGGATTTAAATTCTAACCTTGCACCTATCATCTGAATGAGTTTGAGAAAGCCACTTAACCTTGTTTCTTCATCGATAAAATGGGATAATATCCATCTCATAGGGATTATTATGAAGATTATCATTTATAAAATAAGTGTTATTTTCAAAGTATAGCTGCTTTTAATCGGGCATTTACTATGTTCCAGGCACTGTGCTAAGCACTTCACACATGTTAAATCATTTCATCTGAGCTCATTATTTAAACAGTATATTATTTGCAAAGTGTATGACATAGGGTAGATGATCAATAAAAGGTAGTTGTTATTGTTATGATTTCAGAGCCACAATTGTTGATGCCTAAAATGAGAAATGTGGCTGGAAACATCATAATCTCTGAGAAAGAGGGAACACTTTCACTGAAATTCATCCCAAGGTGTAAACGACTGAGAGCAGAACCTTCCCTGGAGAGTGGGTTTTGATAGCTGGAGGAGGGAAGGGAGGGTAAAGTGGCGAGGAAATAAGGTAAACACTGAGGATAAACGTTACTGGTCCTGCCTAAGTCACTCAACTGAAATAGAATTAGGGAGTCGCAAAGTGAGTTTTTATGGCCCAATAGAGGACTTTCTGTACATCTGGATTTTTTTTTTTTTTTGCCTGCTTGAATGGGGGTGGAAGTGGGGGCATAATGGAGAGCCCAGAAAAATTCTGTTTCTGCATTATTGAATTTTGGGGAGCATCTGAGATACAGAAGATGGAAGTCTCTGAGCCTAGAGGCACCCCTGTCAGGGGGTACTGGGGCAATGAGCAAAACCTACCTCAGAAATCTCTCTGGCCTTTTCAGCCCAGAGTCATATCCTTCTATCTTGGGGGACTCCAAGGTGGGGAAGCATGAGAGCTGACAGAATTATCAAGTAATAGGGACCCTAAGACCTTGAAAAGGGATTGCAGCTCAGCAGACTTTCCTATTGATGCTTTCTGCAGGTCCCAAACCAAGGCTGAGCCTCTTATAAAAATATGCTGGTTTTCTGTTTTCATAACTTGTAATATGCTTCTTCCAGGAAGCAAACACCTTCAAGGGCAATTAATAAAAAGCCTGTGGAATTCTCCAATGCAAGATAATACTGAAGCAAAGCGAGACACTTTCAGAGAAAGGGTTCTGGGGAATTTATGTAATGCGTCTCCAACTCTCCCTGTTAGCCCTGCTACTCCTCCCCCAAGAATCCAGGCCCCACAAAGTCCACAACCTTTGGGCTTTCATCTCTTTGGGAAGACATATTTGCAAGTTTATGCATTTTTTCATTTGGATTTGTTTGCTTCTCTTTTTAAAGGTATTTATATATATCATTAGCCTTTGAATTTCACCTCCAGAAACAAATATAAAAAGTGATTCTGGCCCTCATGCTTACAATGTAAAAAAATAACACAAGGTTGACCTCTCAAGTGTTAAAACCCTCTACCCAACATTCCATGGGCTGTTAGAAGATCCTCTGAGAAAAGAGGATAAAATGCCAGGCCTCCCAGTTCACACCTGACCTTTCATTCATTCATTTATCAAATCTTAATTGAGTGCCGATTTTGTGCCAGGCACTGGGTTGGGTGCTGGGGATAGAGCAATGAACAAAACAGGCAAAAATCCCTGTCCTCACAGAGTTTACTTTCCAGTAAGCTAGTCAATAGTATTGTCTAGTAAGCTAGACAGTACATAAGATAAATAAAATTCTAGTATGTCAAAAGGGGATATATGCTAAACGCAATGTGGTATCCTGGATTGGATCCTGGAATAGAAAAAGGACATCAGTGGAAAGATTGTTGAATCTGAACAAAGTCTTTAATTTAGTTAATTGTGTTGTACCAATATTAATTTCTTATTATGATAATTGAACTATATGAGATGTTAACATTAGGGGGAAATGAGTGAAGTGTATATGGGAACTCTCTGTACTATCTTAAATTATTTCAAAATACATTTTTAAATAAGAGGTGATATATGCTCTAGAGAGAAAAAATAAAACAGTGAAGAGGATTATGAAGTTTGGTAGGAGGTATTGAAAATGCAGATAAGGTGACTGGAGAAGCCCTCACTTAAGTAAGGACCTGCAGGAAATGAGAAGCCAGCCATGTGGGGGCCCCTGGGGAAAAAGCATTCCAGGCAGAGCGAACAGCATGGGCAAAGGCCCTGAGGTGGGGTGTGCTAGTGTGCTGGAGGGTGTACTAGTCCTCCACAGGCTGCTGACGCAAAGTACCAGAAATCTGTTGGCTTTTATAAAGGAGATTTATTTGGGATAAAAGCATACAGTCCCAAGGCCATAAAAAGTCCAATCCAAGGTACCGTGAGAGGTGTTTTTTCCAAAAACTGCCACGGGTTAAAGCAAGATGGTGGGTGATCTTTGCCTGGTCTTTCCTTCCCCTCCAGGCTTCCTCTCTCAGGCCCAGCTGCTCTGCTTTCTTCCTGATTTTAGCTTCAAGCTGGCATAGGGCTTGTCTCTTAGAGCCTCCTATATCATTCTCCACTGCTCCGCTTTCTTCCCAAATTCAGCGTTAAGCTATCAGGCAAACGGCTCATCTCTTCCTCAGCTGTTTGAGCCTTCTTTTATCTGTCACATGGCAGGATCAAAAATGATAGAGCTGGGAAGGGAATGTGTCTTAAGCAATTGAACTCCTGCCTACCACATGGGAGATCTTGGGTTTGGTTCCCAGTGCCTCCTGGAGAAGATGAGCAAGACTGTGAGCTGGCGTTACGGGCAGGTGTGGCGAGCTGATGCAACAAGATGACACAACAAGGAGACACAAAGAGGAAAGACAATGAGAGACACAACAAAACAGGGAGCTGAGGTGGCTCAAACAATTGAGCACCTCTCTCCCACATGGTTTGGTTCCCGGTGCCTCCTAAAGAGAAGAGAGCACACGGCAAATGAACACAGAGAGCAGACAGCAAGTGCAAAACAATGGGGCTGGGGGCAATAAATAAATTTTTAAAATGACAGCACTCTCTCTTCTGTGTCTGTCGGAGTAAGTGTCCATTTATATCAGACCCAGCAAGGGGGAGGGGACTCAAACTGAGTCATACCCACTGATGTAGTTGAATCAAAAGCCCTGAATCAATCTTAACAGGTAATCTAAATCAAAGTCCCCTCAACTGGATTTAATAAAATCAAAGAGTATCACACCCAGAGGAATAGAATAGCTTAAAAACATAATCTTTTTCTTTGGGGATTCATAAAATAACTTCCCCCCAAAATCTTTTGGGGATTCATAAAATAACCTCAAACTGCCACAGAGGAGCAGCAAGGATGTCTGTGTGGCTAAAGAAGAGGGGTGACAGACAGGAAGAGAGTAGCAGGAGAGGAGGTCAGAGAAGGAATGGGGCCAGCTTGTGTGGGCAGTGAAGGTGGTAGCTGGGCTCTGACTTTACTCCCTAGTGAGGTGAGGGAGCCACTGGGGGCTGTGAGTGAAGAAGTGGCATGGTCCAACCTAATTAGAACAGAACTCCCCTGGCTGTTGTGTGGAGAATAGGCTTCAGGGACACCAGTGGAAGCAGGACCTCCAGCTTGGAGGCTACTGCAATGGTCCAGGCCAAAGACAATGGCAGCTTAGACCAGAGTTGTGGCTGTAGGGGTGGGGGTGGCAAGAAGTTGTTGTTTGAATTCTGGATGCATTTTGAAGGTAGTGCTGGTAGAATTTGCTGACAGAATGTGGGGTGCTACCATATCTGACTTAATATGAACCATTTATTCATTTGGTAGCAAATACTGTATCTCCAGGGTTGTTCTTTCTGTTTTGTTTTGCAGCAAGCATCAAACCGCACTCATGCAAAGTTACTAATGGGGATTTTTCTGGAAGGATATGCACTGCTCTCACAGACTGGAGGGAAAAACTTTAGAATCAGGTTCTGAAAGGGGTCTGAGTACTAGGAACAAACAGCCCCAGCCATTTTCTAGGATTCAAATTTCAGCCAGAAAGCAAAGAATGGGCTTAGCCTGGGTGGAGCAGGGGTGGGGCAAGGGGGCAGGTGCTCTGCCAGAGCTAAATTGGGTGCTGGGATCAAAAGAAAGAATTGCAAATGGGCATGAACCACTTTTTCATTTGGTTTTGCCAAACCCCAGATGCTGCCCTTAAACTCCATTCCAGCATAGAGTTTACAAGGTGAAAGAAATCGAGGCTCAGGTTTTGACCGACAGGAAGTGGGCAGGGAAGATCAGCTGGCTCTCTGAAGAACTGTGAGTTTTGTTGAGGAAAAAGTGCTGGCCTGGGGCCACGCATCTGGTTTAGACTCTGCTGCTTGTCTGGACTAGAACAAATGCTGCAAACCTTGTCTTCACCAAGGACCACCATAATTATATCTCCTTCCTTCCCCATCCCCCCGGGGGGGGGTGCAAAACATCACATTAATTCATAGACTTATTCCTACAATGTGCATTAGGCTCCTAAAAAGTTTGAGCTAAGCTGATAGAGGGTGTGGTTGTGTCAAAGGGAACTTGAACCAGAGTGAATGAGGCAAGAAAGGTATGAGAAGAGCGTAAATTACAGGGCGGCCACACAGGCAGAAAGCAGCAGCATTTCAAAGGCAGGATTAAAAGAACATTAATATTCTCTCCTACTGTTAACTTTCCACCTTTTCTGAGACCAAAGAAAGTGTCCTCTGAAAGGTTTGATCCGTCCAGTGTTTTCTAGGCTTCAAGATACCATTTGCTACATTATCACCGTAAGTACCCTACTGGGCGTGCCATGCAGACTGTCAATGTTAAGGCAGCAAATCGCGCCGGCTTTCTCCCCAGTCCACACTGAGCACTCGGTCTCTGAGCTCCCCCTCGCCCAGCACAGTATGCCCACTTACATCTCATACCATCCTATTCAGCACTTGATTACATATTGCCTC
>JAQZBX010048949.1:0-20055 GCA_029593785.1 Cabassous unicinctus | reverse complement strand
GGCGCCGCGCGAGCCGGCCTGCCCTCACAATGAGGCCCCGGGAAGCGAACCCAGGGCCTCCCATATGGTAAACGGGAGCTCTATCGATTGAGCCACACCCGCTTCCCCTTTCCTCTCTTTTTGACATTTATGTTTTGCCTTGAATTCATAAATGTAAAGGACCACAATTGAAAATGGTAATAGATGTCTTTAAAAAGAAATCATTAAGTTTTTAGTTTATCATCAGGGAAAATGAATTGGAGGAGAAGAGGCTGATCATTATCCTGGATTTTAGACCTTAGTAAGGGGCTGATCTGGGAGATACAGGTTGTCTCTTCTCCTGTATTAGCATTTTGACCTTAGGGAAGTTATTTACCATCAACGTGTCTCAGTTTCCTCCTCTGCAGAGTGGAGGTAAAGTGCCTGGATCAGCGACTGGCACATAGTTGTTTGTCATTGTCATCATCTCTGTGACCAGATGGAGTCACATGATAAGAAGAGGAAACATGAGGACAGGGCTTAAAGAAGAACAAAGAAGTCAGTGTCTAGGTTTGGGAATTAGACACAGTGAGGTGGGAAACCCTGCCGTGATTATTTATTTATTTATTTATCCCCACCTTGCTGCTTGTGCTCGCTGTGTCCATTTGCTGTGTGTGTGTGTGTGTGTGTGTGTTTTTCCTGTGTCTGCTTGTCTCCCTTTGTTGCGTCATCTTGCTGCACCAGCTTACTGCGCCGCATGGGCCATCAGCTCACCTGGCTGTGTGGGCCGGCTTGCCTTCACCATGAGGTCCGGGGCCGGGAATCGAACCCGGGGCCTCCCATATGGTAAATGGGAGCCCAACCAATTGAGCCACAGCTGCTTCCCCCTGCCGTGATTTTTTGATTGAAAGGTTGAAGGTGTGAAGAGAAATGAAGCTAGAACTGATGGCATGTCCATTCTCAGGAGACATTGCTGAATATCATTGGGCATTGAACTGTGTTCATTGGTAATTCTATCGTCACATGGAATGCCCAGGAAAGCCCACGGTCAATGGAGATAGGCTATACAAAGGAGGATAATTTTGAGAACAATCTTTTTGTTTGCCTTCAAGATCAGTATGATGATATCTACTCCCATTCCCCCAAACTGTCTTAGTTTGCCAGGACTGCTGTGACAGATATCACAGAATGATTGACTTAAACAATAGGAATTTATCATCCCACAGTTTTGGAAGCTAGAAATCCAAAATCAAGGTCTCAGCAGGCCATTTTTCCTCCCAGAGTCTGTAGTGTTCTGGTGCTGGCTTGCTGCAATCCTGTGGTTCCTCGGCTTGCATCTCTGCCTCCATCACATGGTAATCCGTTTCCTTGGTCTCCTCCTCGGGCTTTCTCTGGCTCCCTGCGTCGGAATTTCCTGTGCCTTATACTGACTCCAGTCATATGAATTAAGGCCCAACCTGATTCAATGTGTCCTTATCTAAATAAGATCTCTGAAGATCCTATTCACAAATGACTCTACACCATAACTAATAATATCTTCATTATTCAAATGGGTTCATACCCACAGAAACACACATTAATACTTGTATCTGGGCCAAATGTGTGTCTTTCTGTGTATGTGTGTGTATATTCATGTGTATTTATTTAGGTAAACTTACATTCAGTCAAGTACACAAATATTAAGAGTATGGCTGGATGAATTTTCACAAATATATATATATACACACCTGTGTCACCATTGTCCAAGATCAAGGTACAGAACATTTCCAGCATGCCAAGTCTCCCTTGTGCCCTTCCAGTCAATCTCCTTCTCAAAGGTAAACAGTGTTCTGGTCTTCTATAATCACAGATTAGTTATCTATAGCAAGAGATTTAAACTGAACGTTTTAACTTTCTAACATGTTAGTGTTGAGAAGGTAAAACTTAAGCAAGACATAAAACTGTTAAGCTTAGATAGAAAAAAGTAAAGTGAGATCTCAGATTAGATTAGATTATGATAGTATCTTTACCAGCAAATCTTTGCTTCACCAACCAGTTATTGATCCTTATAGAAAGTGAATGCTAACTCACGAGGTTTACTCATTTCTTATTCACATGAGTGCATTTCTCCCATTGTGTGAATCAGAGCTCTTAGTTGCAAGCAACAGAACTCTGACTTTTGGAAAAATGAAATAATTGGAAGATGGCTGGAAACCCAAGCTCAGAAAAGAGGTGGGAGCCAAAGGAGGCCTGGCCACAGGAACTAGAGTCAAAGGCACGTCCTGTCCCAAAGCGAGTCTGACTCTGGTGCTGCTGACACCCTGTGCTGTTGCCCATGCTGCTATCATTCATGACCTCCAATGTCTCCAAATTCAAAGCCTGGGAGGGGGCGTGGCTAGCTGAGCATAGGTCACATGGCCACCAGCGACCAGGAGAGGAAACGTCCACTTCCGTATTGTGAAGTAGGGTCTTGCTTGCCACCAAGCCTCACACAATGGGTGATTCCCTAAAAATAGGTTGGAGTTTGGATGTTGTTCAGACAGAAAAGAAACACACCAAACAAAACCACGACAGTTAAAAAGGCAAATGTTCACGTCACCCATAAAGTTTCTTTTATTTCTACTGTTACTATACCACCATTATTTGTGGCAAAAATAGATTTTATCTATAAGTCACAGCATAGCCAAAGTATAATTATATCATGGGCAGCTGATTCGTGTACTGCAGAACAGGGCGCTGCTGTCTCGATGTGCTGTTCACTTGCATGGGGTAAGAGGCCATTGCCGGAGTTCCTAACAGTCATCTTCCAGGAGTAGTGCCTTGAGTTTTCAAATAAAATTATTTAGGTGTCATTTCTGTTAAAGTCTTTCACAAAAAATATGCTGGCATTACAAAGAAGTCTCACCTTGTTCCATAACTGACTGGTAACGTGCTAATCAAGAGTTCCCTCTTGTATTTATTTGTATGGTATCAACTCTTCTAGTCCATAAGAGGTTTAAACAAAGCTGAAGTGCTGTTGGCTTAATCTGTTAAAGAGGAGGAGGAGGAGAAGCTCTCTTGATTTAAACTACAGGCTTATGTTGGAATGAAGACCAATCTTGATTTGATTAATTTGCCCTGAAAAAGTTGAAAGCTGCTCTCAAAATGAGCCTTTTTTTCTTTTTTCTTTTACACGACTCGCTGTGATGCACCAGGTACCTTTATTTCCTAAATGAATGTCATGAACTTACCAGTTGTGATTCTCTGTTGTTTTGTCTGTTTTGATGGCGAGTCCTGAGATTTCGATGCAAATTCTGTGTAGTGTCCATGTCGGGAGACCGTATTTTGAGGGCCATGATCCTGTTTTGAGACACAGTATTCTTTTCACCCATGTTGTTTATACGTGGTAGGTAGCTAACCTGTTGTGGCCCGGATCTTGCTCGTGTTTGTTTTGCTTGTGTAAATTAGGGTGAGTACAGTGCTCATTGCTGGGGTAACCAGTTGCCCCAGAACCGCAGTGTCTTTTCATACAGTGCTTGCTGGCCTCCTCTGTGGCACAGGAGTAGCCTCAGCGTGCTGGGGGCCTGCCCGTGGGCCCTGCGTTTGTTTCAGTCTTGTAACTGGCCAGCTCTCGCTGTTGCAGGTTCTTAGTTACCTTCTTTGGACTTTTTCAAGGTGTGTGTTTTTCAGCATTGTACATAGTAACATCAGTACTCAATGATGAAGTTGATTTGAAGGACGTCTTGGTGGCTTAGAGAGAATGTTTCAGTTAAATGAATTTGGCTTGAACATATTTAATTAACTACAAGGGAAAATCTGTAAAATTTAAGACTTTGTGACTGTGATAAAGTTCATGCTGAGAATGTTAATCTCATTACTAAAAGTTACTCTCTGCTTCCTGTACTTGAAGTTTCCACCTGTTTCCCGCTTTAAAAAAATCACACTGCTGTAGTTACAGGTGGTCTGTTCATGTGCTTCACATAGAGTGTATTCTTTATCTGAGTAGCTCGTGAACTTAAAGCATTTACAGAGAGATAGGATCCAGAATGAAGTCAAGAACATTCCTGAAAAAAATCCCAGCAAATGCGCAGATAATTCATGTTAATGAACCCAGTGAAAATCCAAATTTTCATATTTATAGCTCATCATTATATTCAACTTTGTAGATGCAGGCCTGTTGATATACAATCAAGATAAAGCATTTAGTATTTTTGAATTGTTCCCATTGCAGACCCCAGCCTGAGGCCTATTTTACCCATCCTTTCTCCTTCCTTTCTTGGTCACCTGTTTTCCTGGGAATCTGCCTATTAAACTGTTCATAAAACTGGATTTTTTCTGTTTTCTTTCACTGTTTACTCTTCACTTGGTTCTCTTCACATTGTGGCTAATCTCCCTGCTCTCTTCTCTGTAGCTGCCACCTTCTAGTCCTTTCTAGGAAATTTATTTATATAATATCAACATGATACTTGGGAAAACTGGAATGATTATAACTCATGTTGCATTCAATATAACCATACCACATATAATAGTGGAGAAAGTGGTCATGTTTTTATTATAGAATGTACGTTCATTCATTAATACTTTCATTTATTCAGGAAAAGTTTATTGAGTGTCAACTACATGTCAGATATTGTCCTAAGTGCTGGGAAGACAAAAAGAAGAGATCTCATTGTTTTCTGGGTGAGGGATGGGGTAGAAGAAATTTAAACCCTAAGTATAGTGTGTAAGCCTGTGAAGGAGTCTCATTTGTAATTTTATTTTTGAGGCAATCAGAACAGCAAAAAACTGTTATGACTGGTTATGAAAATGGTGCTAATAGACTGAAAATAGTATTTATTAAAATGGATTTTTCATTATTTACTATAGCCAGAAGGTTAAAGCAACCCAAGTGTCCATCAACAGATGAATGGATAAACAAAATGTGGTATATCCATACAATGGATTATTATTCAGCCATAAAAAGGAATAAAGTTCTGATACATGTGATAACATGGTTGAATCTTAAAAACAGTGAACAGATGAAAGAATCCAGGCAAAATGGACAGATATTGTATGATTCTAATTATGTGAAATACTTAGAATAAGCAAATGCATAGAGACAGAAAGTAGATTAGAGAATACCAGGGGTCTGGGAAGGGAATGAATGGACAGTTATTGCCAAAGTTTCTATTTGGGATGATGAAAGATTTTGGTAGTGGATGGCGGTAATGGTTGCATAATACTGTGAATTAACTAATTGATGCCACTGAATTCTACACTTAAAAATGGTTAAAATGGCAAATTTTGTGATATATATGTTACCACAATAAAATTTTTAAAAAACGAAATTCTTCTCTATACTAGTTAGCAGGATTATAGATCTCCTCGAGCTATACTCAGGTATGCAGAAGAAATGTAGTTTCTTCATTTTTTTCTAAAAAAGGTCTGGACCTCTTGATCTCCTGTCCACTGTGTAGTGAGAGCTAACAAAGTGAGTCATTCTGGTATATTTAGTGTGATGCAATGATGTAAGATGTTCCTTTAGGTGTTGCATGCTAATTTTTTTTTAAAAAGTAAAATGCTCTCATTCTCTCAGATACTGAGCTTCCTCCCCTGTTCCTTTCCCAAGAGTGTTTCTGCATGGGAGGGGAGTATTGGTAGCTGGGGATCCCCTGGCTTTATGTCAGTCCTCGATGGACTGCTCCATCCTGGGGTGTCCAGCTGACACCCACTGATGAAGCCTGCAGCTGCTGTAGTTCATGATTTGGTCTCTTTCAGCTGGGTCAGGGACCAGTTGTGCTTCTGAGCTGACCTTGACTCCATGTCCTACCAGCTCTTGTTGGACCCCTCTGAGTCTCTGTCACGTCCTCCATCCAACCCATGGCCTAGGACATCACCCCTGTAATCTCTGCTGTGGGGACATCTCTCTTCTCACCAGGCCAGGCCTGCTGCCTCTCTACTTCTTACCATCTTCTTTCTCTTCAAGGGTGCACAGGAACTTCTGTTCCTATCTATACCATATTGGTACTGAAATTGCATGGGGAAAGCTGGCCTTCCCTCTGCCTGGCCACTCTGCATTGCTCTGACCATCTCCTGGGCTGTTGCAGGAGCAGCCAGTGGGCTAATGCCAGCCACTCTTGGAGTGGCCATAATTTATCTAATATCCCTTTCCTTCTCTGGGACCAAATGTCAGTGGTAAGAGAGCAGAGATGAAATGCTTCACCTCTTGCCTCTCCTTATAATACCCTGGTTTCAGAAAGGGTGAATTTTGGACTTTGCTACTGAGAGAGCTTTCCTTTTTCTATTGTAGGGCAGCGAGATTCATCTTTAGCCTTAATAGGAAGAAACTTTGTCATCCGTGGAAGAGACTATGATCTGAGTTTTTGAAGCTTAGTTTTTGATAAAGCTTCTTTTTCCTTCCAGCTGTCTTTCAATAAAACCATAATTTGTGTGCCAGAAGCTGATACATCTTTTTTTCCATTCTGCTCTAACAGTGTTAAAATGTTCCTTCTTCTCACTCCCAGCTCCAAGGCTGGCAGGTGCATGCTCAAGTCTGACAAGAGAAAAGTTGCATAGCCAAAAAGAGCAAAAAAGGGGAAGCACATGACTATTTTTCAAACTATTACCCTTGGTATACTAGGTATTAGCAGCTAATGCATAACTCTTTCTGTGCATGCTTGAAAATAAATGTGTAGCACTGATTTTGGGTACCTATATACTGAGATGGATAAACATGTCCAAGGTGAATGCTGGCTGTTCTTTAATGGGCACATGTTCCTAGAGGCAAAGCCCTCTGTTGTGCTTCTATAATGGAAACTCCTCTATTAAGTGAGGCAGTTTATGTTTTTACATAGGAACAAAATATGAATTGGGGGTTATATTCCTGAATAAGTCCTAGATATGATGACTTTGCCAGGAAATTCATTAAAGGAAAACTATACAACCATCATGGAATGGGGAGAAAATACTGACTGAAGAGGGAGCAGGTACAGGTTCTAATACTCATTCTGCCTGTTGGACCATCAGTTGCTCACAGGCAAATGGGTTAAAATAAAAGTGGGTTTTTAGAAGATAAATGAGTTAGTGTATATTAAGGCATTTTGAAAATGGCAAATTGCCTACAGAAATATTAAGTATGAATATTTAAAATAATAAAAATATGCTTTTTCAGTTGTCACTTTTAGACTATTGTGATCACTTAATAGTCATTGTATTTTACAGATAAGGAAAGCAAATGATCACATGAATAGACGTGACAAGTGGTCCTGGAGGCAGCACTTCTTTCTCTTTGATTCTATGAATGATGAATGACTGAACTTTGGAAATGAACACTGAAGGGGACGTGAGGAAGAGAGGAAGGTGGAAGATAAAGTGGTGTCTTAGAAAGCAGGTTGTCAAAATTAGCGGACGGAGGTCCGGTGAGGATGCATTGAGCCCCTAAGATGTCAGTGGTGGCTTTTATCAGGGCACTTCAGCAGTGTGATGGGGTGTCGGCCTGATTGCAATGACTTAGAAAGGAAGATGGATTGCAGGACTGGGAAGGGAAAGAGCAAGGGGATGCAGGATGGAGGGAAGACGTCTCTGAAATGGCGTTAGATTGTAACATGTTGATAAGCTCAGAAGGCATCAGTTGACAATGAGAGGTTGAAAATGCAAGTGGAGGAAGGGGAGTGATGGGTGGGATGAAATCCAACAAGCTAGGACTGAGGGCACAGATGGAGGGGTGCTTTTGAAGAGATGTGCCCTCCTCTGAGACTTAAAGAAAATTGTGAAAGAGGGTCATGGGCAGGACCAGCCTGGACCCCGGTCTTCCGACTCCAGTTCATTGTTCTTTCCACTGGCTGACTGCTTCTTACAAATGGCATGTAAATGCACACATATATGTATCTCAAAGTGGATGTCCAACAAAACTAAAGTGCTACTACTACAAAATTAACCAGACATATAGTTAGTTATTTTCCTGGCCACCTTAGAATTTGAAGGGCCTTTGGGGGAATTTTCAAAGGCCCATACCTGTTAAAAATAGCAGGTTTGTACAACATGTTCTGATTCTCAGATTTCCTCATAGTATGCAGAGTGGTTCAAACTCATTCCATTAGTCATTATTTGTAAAACGGCGATTCTAGAATTCACTATAAAACCTCACCAAGGTCTTTGTTTTAGAACCTGGAGAGTGGGACTCTCTTAAATCTGGACTTGTCTTTCCTTTTTCTTTTTTCTATTTCCCTTTGGCCTTAAGGGCAAGAGAAGCCACAGAGGCAGTTCTCCAAGGTGTGGAGGTTTATTGAGTTATAATGTACATATAGTAAAATTTGCACTTTTAGCATACAGTTCTATGAAGTTTTTTTTAAAGATTTATTTTTATTTATCCCTCCCTGCCCTTGTTGCTGCTGCGCTTGCTGTCTTGCTCTCTGTGTCCATTCGCTGTGTGCTCTCTGTGTCTGCTTGTCTTCTCTTCTTCTTGTCTTCTCTTTAGGAGGCACTGCAAACCGATCCTGGGACCTCCAATGTGAGAGAGAGGCACTTAGTCGCTTGAGCCACCTCAGCTCCCTGGTTTGATGTGTCTCTCATTGTCTCTCCTCTTTGTCTCTTTTTGTTGCGCCAACTCTCCGTGTAGGCCAGCTTTCCTTGCAGGCCAGCTCTCCGTGTGAGCCAGCTCGCTTTCACCAGGAGGCCTCTGGAAATGAACCTGGGACCTCCCATATGGTAGAGGGGAGCCCAATTGCCTAAGCCACATCTGCTTCCCACAGTTCTGTGAGTTTTGACAAATATGTACAGCTCTGTAACTTGCGCCCCAATCCAGATGTAGGACAGCACCATGACCCCCAAAGTTCCTTAGGCTGCCCCTCTGTTATAGTCAGCACCTCCTCTATCCCCAATCTCTGGCAGCCACCAAGCTGTTCTCTTCTCTATGGCTTTGCATTTTTCAGACTGTCATACAACTGGGATCATACATTATGTAGCCATTTGAGTCTGACTTTTCTCAGGATAATGCATATACTATTCATCCATTTGTTAAATGTGCCGATACATTGTTCCTTTCTGCTGCTGGGTCATATAGCAAGTTTATGTTTATCAAAGGGTTATTAAATTCATTTTCAAATTTATTTTTATTTTGTCATGTTTCTACTAACTATAAAGGCGCAATGTTCATTGTAGAAAACTTGAAAAATACAGAAAAGTGCCCATATATCTTTCATTTTCATTTTCATGTGGGTGTGTGCTTATTTACTTCAAAAAAAAGGACGAGGGAAGCAGATATGGCTCAGGTGATTGGGCTCCCTTCTACCATATGGGAGGTCCAGGGTTTGATTCCTGGGGCCTCCTCGTGAAAAGCAAGCTGGCCTGCGTGGAGAACTGGCCTGCATGGAGAGCTGGCCCACACGGACAGCTGGCCCACATGGAGTGCTGGCCCACATGGAGTGCTGGCCCATGTGGAGAGCTGGCGCGGCAAGATGATGCAACAAAAAGAGACACAGAAGAGAGACAATAGGAGACGCAGCAGAACAGGGAACTAAGGTGGCGCAAGAGATTCAGTGCCTCTCTCCATTCCGGATGGTTCTGGAATTGGTTCCCTGAGGCACCTAAAGAGAAGACAAGCAGATACAGAGAGCAGACAGCAAGCGTAAAACAATTAGGTGGGGAGGGGAAGAAATAAATAAATAAATCTTTTTTAAAAAAAAAGAAAAAAGGATGATACTCATATATTGTTTTGTAATCCATTTTTCACTTAAAAATAGTTTTTGTATCATTAAATATTATATATCATAATGCTAATGGCTTCATAATACCTAAGAAGTAGGTTGATAGGAATATCATAAATCATGACACAGTGATATAAGAGATATTTGTAGCTGTTTTGTACACACCTAATCGTAGAGTCAGCCCTATGTTATGTGAATTCATTTAGGGACAGTTAGAGCTGATATGACCAACTGCCTCTGTTTGGATATGCCCTATAGGTTTGAGGCTTATAGGTGTAAATAGAATATCAGTCCACTCTACATTATTTTTTCCCTTGGGTAAATTCAATTGCTCTTAGCAATTCTTGAAACGGTGACTGCAAGAATATTATAGTTATTCATTTTCATAAAAGAATTTGCACTGTTGGAATTAAGGTTACAGGCCATCCTATATTAAATAACCAGCTAATAGCTAAAGATCTTTTCAATTCTCTTTTTCTATATGCTACCTGCATTACTGATTCAAGTGTACTAAGATAGTGAGTCTTGGGAAGATTAGGAATGTTCTTGGGGGAATGTATATTTATTTACACGCCTGGTTTGCAGAGCCCTGGGCACACCAGGTATGTTTCCTGGTTATCTGAAGACTAGACCCACAATATTGGCTGGACATTGAAGAGAGAAGAAAAAGGATCTGAGAAGAGTTTGAAGACTTGGCTTCCATTTTGGATGTCCTAGAACCTTTTCTTTACCTAAGCATAAACCCTTTCATCTACCTAAGCCTCAACTTCAAGACACATATTTCTAAATTAAGAAAGCATTAAAAATAAAATGCCGCTCGGAATTGGTTGTTAATCTAGTAATGAAGGCAATTAACTTGAGCCACTTGAGCTATTGCTCCCATTGGTCCTTGCTTGGTTCAAAAGCCAAATCCCTCCAAGGTTAAACAAGGGGAGGTGTGGGGGGGGTGGGGAACTTCTAGATGTGAGAAATGCCTCAGCCCATCAAAAGAGGAGCCCGTGGTTCAGTCTTGAGAAGGAAAAGGAAGTCCTTTGGAGCTCTGTCCGCTGAACTCCCTGTCTGCTACATATGTTGCGTAAACTGTGAAAAAAATCCGAGTTAAATAGTGTCTTAGTTTCCTAGGGTGGCTGTACAATCACCTGGGTGGCATAAAAAACAGAAGTTCATTCTCACAGTTCTGGAGGCCAGAAGTTTGGAATCTGCAGAGAGAATCCTTCCTTGCCTCTTCCTAGCTCCTGCTGGTTTGCTGGCAATCCTTGGGCCTCAGTCTCTGCTTCCGTCGTCATGTGCCTTCTCCCCTGGTCTCTTTTCTTCTCAGGGTGTTCTCCCCTCTTGTATCCGTCCATGTTTCCTCTCCCCTTATAAAGCCACCAGTCATATCGGATTAGCGTCTCCCTAATCAGTTTGGCGTCATCTTAACTAATAACACCTTCAAAGACCCTATTCCAAATCAGGTCACATTCACAGGACTGAGGACACAGTTTTGGGGACACAATTCAACCCTTAATAATAGACACTCGTTTGCTGTCTAATTTCAGACACGTATTATAAAAAATACAGCTGTAGCAGTAAAAAGATAATAAATTTTTTAAAAAAGAACTGATTTAGAACTTGGCTTTGGTTTCAGCTCTTCTGGGGGAAGCATTTAAAGGAGAACCTAAAATATCCTTTCCAGTTAATTGGGAAATAAGGAAGTTAATGGAAAATAGATTGGTTCACTAGTAGGCAAATTAGCTTGGTGTAGGCATGTGTCAACACAGTATGTGATCAATTTACTAAGCACAGTGTAAGTTGCTAGGAATAAGACCAGCTAGAATTCTCTGCTAAGCAGTGTTTCAAGGCAGCTTTGTATTTGGGCAATTTATCCAGTTCCTAAAGAAATGAGAGAACATGTTTTGTTTAATTTGTATTTTGGTACCTTTTAAGCAAACTAAGTGTTTTTAAGTACTTAATGTTGTTAACAGCCTTTTAAAGCTGTCTTGTATTCCTGGTACCCAATTGTAATTTCTCCTCAGTATCGAGCACTTTTAATCTAAACACATTAGGTTTCATTCTTGTCCTTTCTACACAGAAATAGAAAACTGGTTCTGAAAATAAAAGCAGAGCTCTTATACAAGGAGCTCAGAAATCAAAGTATGTAAATTAGTTTTCTGATTTTTTTAAATAACTGTTCTGCATTTAGAGATTGGAAGCATTTTAAAATTCATTGCTTAATATTTTTATTTTCAAATGTTTTTCTTTATTATATGTCTTATGTCAACTCTTCTGCTGTCAAGATCATTACAGAGCACATTTTGGTTTCCATGTGAATGTGTGTAATTGGAGCAGGAGAAATTCAGGTTAGACAGTGGGAAGAACTTCCCTGAAAAGCTGAGGCCTATGGGAATACTAAGAAGATGGGACAATCTCTTTTTGGAGATCTATGAAAAAAAGTTTATTAAGTGGTCTTTGTGAGGTAGTTTGATTGTTTTCCTGCACAGAATTAGGGAAGTACATGAAATGATTTTGTGGCACTTTTTGTGCTCTTGTGATTCTCTGAATATCAGCAAAGGGGAAATGCCCTGATATATCTAGTGTGAATTTGAACCATTTCCATCCTGGAATCTTAGCATGAGGAAGGACCTTTCTGTGCAGAAACTCCCCCTGCCAACTGGAATAGATGGTTATGTATTCTCTCCTTAGACACTTATACTGATGGAGAGAAACTTTTTTACTGCATAAGGAAGAGAGTCCATATATGGACAGTTCTAATTATTACAGTGTGATTTTTAATTGTGGGCTAAATTCTGCCTCCTGGTAATTCTCTCCATTGGTTCTAGTTTTGCCCCCTACGACAATGTATAATAACTTGCTCTTTCTTGGACATAATCCTTCAGACATTTGAAGACAGCTTTCATGTCCCCCCATTAAGTGTTTTCTTTGGAAGAGTAAGCCCCCCACTTCAACAGCCTTTCCTCAAATGGTGTGGGTTTGAGTTGTGACCAAGCTGGTTGCCCTCATCATGCAGTTAAAATGCAGTGATTGTGGGTGCACACAATACCCTGGCAGGCTCTGCCCAATGCCAAGGACTTTCCTTGCTCTGGGCACTGTCCAGCGGTCTCAGATTATCTTAGTTCTTTTTGGGCAGCCAAAAAGCCTTTCCTGAGCTCACTGCCATCCCCAGTCTCTAGGTGTTTTCTGCATGAATGGTGTTAATCTCATTCTCTCCATCCTTTATTGTGCTGCTGAGTTTTCTTTAGCTTAAATATAGTGCTTTCATTGATAGGGAAGTTCATCTTGTTAGTGTTGGCCCTGTTGCGTTCTTTTCTGAATCTTGATTCATAATAACTGACCTTCCCCACTTTGCCTCTGTCATTTGTAAATTTGATTAGGACCTCTATGTCTTCATTGAAGCCACTGGTAAATGTATAGAACAAGACAGAGCCTTGCTTGTTTATGGAAAGGCTACTCATTCTTTTTTTAAAAAAAATTTCTTTGTGTTATCCCACTGTAGTAAAGAAATGTTCAGGCTAGTGCCTGATTGAATCCTGGGTCCCAGTTGTTGGCTTCCCTTGGTGGTGCCTCTACAGATCCTGGATCAACTCTTTAGCTTTGCAAGTCCAGAAAGTCTGTTTTTATTTCAAGTCAGGTGTGATAAATAAATCTTTGACTGAACACTGCTTCTTAAAAATGTTTGAAATTATGAAATATTGAAAATATAGAGAACAGGACAGAACATTTTATAACAAAGCCCTTTTTGAACATATCACCCTGCATTAATAAAAGTTTTAAGATTAACATTTTTTCCTCTTGTCCAGAACGCTCAAGAATGTTCTCAGTCACAGAGAGCTAGTGTGACACCCTGTACTGGACACACGGTACTGAAAGTTCTGGCCAAGGGGCGCTGGGGCCCCTGATGAGAGCATCTCTGCACTGAGTGCACTGCCAAGTGGGTCTGGGTTGAGTGTGTTCTGCAAATCGTGTTGTTTACCGTGGCTGCTGTGTGCACCACTTATCCTGTGTTCTGAAGGAGCAGTCTTCATGCAGGATGGCTAACCTAAGGTGTGTAACCTCACCCCAAGAAACAAAGGAAGAGTATGGTGGTGGGGGTTAAAATGTGGATTTTATAAGGTCTGGTCAAGGAAATGGAGGATAAATATCACCAGAAAATTAGGAAAGCCTGACATGAAGAGTCTCATAAATACCACTCTAACCTGGAAGGGTTGGCTAACAATTGTATGCACCTAAAGGCATGTCTTGGCTTCGAGAGATTTCAGGAACATGTAAGGATTGCCAACATGCATGATGGTATTTCCAGAAGGACTTGGCTGTGAGAGGTTAAGGGACTGCTGGGCTCAGTCTCTTAACCAGCCCTGTGACCTTGGACAAGTTACTGAGCTCTCCCTGTTTGTTTCCTCCTTTCCCAAACGGGGATTATAATAGAATAGCTATCTCAAAGAGCTGTTGTGGGATGAAATAAATTAATATGTTTAAAGCAGTTAGAACTGGGCTTGGCCGATTGGTAGTAACTATTGTGTTGCTCTAACAATGAGGATGACTATGTGTAATGCCGATTTTATTTTTAAGACTGTGTGCCCTGGGCTTACGGAGGACTATTTGCAAATGTTGTTTCAGGGGCTGTAGTAGCCACTATAGGTCTGTCTATCAAACACGGAAATATTCAGGTTAGCTGGCTAGATTACCTTGTCCCTGCGACAGTGCCAAATAAAAATGGAAAATTCTCACTCTCCAGTTTTCCTATGTCTAAAGATCATTTAAATCACTACCCATCCTTTTGTTTGTATTCTTTGTCATAGCATCACCCTTTATTTCAATACACAATCAGAATATGTTAAACTCAAATTTATTTAGATACTAAGCCTATTTTAGGCGAGCTGCTGCTTTCTGCTATTTTGGAGGCAGGTACTTTCCTTTCCTCAAAAAGGTGTCCAAATTATAGTAAGAAGTCAATTTCACTCAAATTGAGTGGATTTTATTTTTTTTAGTTTCAGAGAGTGGAACTTTATGAGTTGGGTATTTGTCCTTTTTGAACCTGTAAATACCCACAAGTAATTCTTGAAAAAGAAGTAAGCAGTAAGTATGTGGTTAGATAGACCTGAATTTGAATCCCAGCCATGGCCTTTTAATTTGTATTGAGCCTTACTTTCCTCATTTATAAAATGGGATTTACAAAACCCTCCTTGCAGTGTTATTGTGAGGATTAAGTATACTTCCTAAACCAGATCCCGGTATATAGTACTTGTCAATGAATAGTAATTTAATTTTTTTTTTTAAATATCACTACTCTAATCTTGGTTGAAAATTGGTTTTCCTAAGCTTCTATTTAAATGCAAAACACTAACATGCATATTATTTTGAATGTTTATAATTAAGTTCTGTGTATAAGTTTGTAAAATTAAATGTAATGAACTTACTCAAGTTTTTCTCAAATCCAAAGCTTTTAAAACAGTAAACTGACCCAGGCAGATATGTGGTATGTTCATGAAGATCAGTGCCTGGAATAAAAATGTTTTTCACCCTGTTAACAAGGATGCCAACAAGGCTCAGAGAATGATTGATAAATAGATAGATGGATCACCCTGTTCATCCTGCTGGTTCCAGTGCTAACCAGGGATCACTAGGCACCTTTAAGGCAAAATAAAGGAAATGAAAGTATTTTCTTTTTCAGAAAATATATTCCGATAGACTGCTGACCTGATAATAGATACAACCTGCAATCGATAAACAGTTTAAAAACTATCACAGAAGGGTCACAACTGTGTCAGGGGAGGATCACTGGTATGGGGTATCAGTGATGGGGGATGTATAGGGAAGGGTGCACCTGGGGCATGCCTCTAAGGTATATAATATATTCAAGTGTTCAGGGGGTGTTGTCTCAGTGGGTGGAGACCCACACAATAACCGAAAGAATATTGAATTCCCATCCTGGGGAGTTCTGCTATATTCTCTAATAGGACAGCAAGAATCAACTGAGTACATCGGTGGTGCCTAGTGAAGGAAGACAGACCATTATGCAAGGCTCTTGATATTGGTGATTGTACTTATGAACCTTTTCTTGTGAAATTGCAACTTAGCCTTAGTATTATATATTGCCTAGGAGTTACCTCCTGAAAACCTCCGTGTTGCTCTAATGTGGCCTCTCTCTAAGCCAAACTCAGCCTATAAACACACTACCTTACCCCCGGTGTGGGACATGACTCCCAGGGATGAGCCTCCCTGGCACCAAGGGATTATTACCAAGCACCAACTAGCAATGCATCTGGAAAAAGACCTTGACCAAAAGGGGGAAATATTAAATACAAATGAATTTTTATGGCAAAGAGATTTCAAAGTGAGTCTAGAGGTCATTCCAGAGGTTACGCTTATGCATGTTTCAGCAGAATCTCATTTACTGCCACAGTAAACAGTACCTCAAAAGTAGGGCTCCTGAGGGCTATAGAGACATCCAGACACTATAAGCAGGGCAGACAAGCTCAGGAATTCGGCACCCTGTCAGTGGGCCTTACTTTGGAATTTATGCTCCCCAGTGTAACAGAGTTAGACTCATTTATAGTTTCCCTGCACATGGCTCTTCTACCCCTTTTATTTGAACCTATAATTAGCACTATACTTGTTAAATACATGTCCCAGAGACTTAAATTTTTGGTCTGTTCATGTGCCAGTTGAGCCCTCAACCTGAGCAGAGTTGCAACACCTACTCTCCAGTTTATTGGACTTACCCAGGACAACTAACAAGGAGATGATGATGGACAACGCCCATCCCAAGGAACATAGAGTGTCTGCAACTGCAAGCAAGATAGTTCCATCCATCTGCCCCATGGGATTCTAAGCCCCCTCTCAATTAGAAACAGAGTGAGCATCACCATCCCAAAATCCTCAAGATTGAGAAATGAACAATGCACTAAAGTAGATTTATTATTCTATTATAGACTTACTATTATTCTAACAATGGAAGAACTTTTATCATAGATATAAAGGCAGTGGCC
Organism: Cabassous unicinctus; assembly: GCA_029593785.1. Lineage (NCBI taxonomy): Eukaryota > Metazoa > Chordata > Mammalia > Cingulata > Chlamyphoridae > Cabassous > Cabassous unicinctus. Next base: position 3,470 of record JAQZBX010048949.1, on the reverse strand, counting down.
ACCAGAGGTTCTGAGGGGAGGGAGAGGGAAGAATAGGTGAAATATGGGGGCATTTTTTGGGACATTAAAATTGTCCTGCATGACATTGCAATGATGGATACAGGTCATTATACATTTTGTCACAACCTACAAAATTGTGCGGGGCAGAGTGTAAACTATAATATAAACTATAGTCCATGGTTAGTAGCAATGCTTCAATATGTGTTCATCAATTTTAACAAATGTTCCACACTAATGAAAGATGTTGTTAATGTGGGAAAGTGTGGGAGGGGGAGGGGGAGGGGCATATGGGAATCCCCTATATTTTTTATGTAACATTTATGTAATCTAAATCTTCTTTAAAAATAAAAAACAAATTAAAAAAAAAAAAAAGAAAAAAACCTACCTACTATGAATAGGGATCTATTTTAAGATTGATGTTTTTAATGGTTTAAAATTTTGGATTTGAGAAAGAAAAAGGTATTCTTGAGTTTAAAAATTAAGCACTGAAAAAGCACTGGACTCACAATATACAAGATATAATTTGTAACAAATATTAAAAAAAGGTAGGGGCAGAGGGGTATACGGAATAATGTTTGTGTATGCTAAGAAGATAAGTTGGTATTAAATCAAATGTGATTGTTATATTTGTCTTTGACATCCTTGGTTAGATTTATTTCTAGCTATCTGATTTTTTAAATTGCTATTGTGAATGAAATTATTTTCTTGATTTCTTCTTCTGATTGTTCACTGCTTGGGTGTTGATCTTGTACTCTGCCACTTGACTGAATTCATTTATTAGCTATAGGGTCTTTGTGTGATAGATTTTTCAGGATTTTCTGTACGTTGGCTCATGTTATCTGCAAATAGGGAAAGTTTTACTTCTTCCTTTCCAATCTGCATGACTCATTTCTTTTTCTTGCCTAATTGCGCTGGCAAAAACTTCCAGTACAATGTTGAATACAGTGGTGACAGTGGCATCCTGATCTTAGAGCAGGGGTTCTTAACCTTTATTTTTCCATGGACTCCTTTGACAGTCATGTGAAAATCATGGACCCCTTACTAAGTCCCCACTATACTGTGTATTATTTTAAAAATATATCACACCCACACCAACATGTTCCCACAAGAATGTTTTTTTGAATTTCAATTCAAGCTCATGGACCCCTTGTTAAGAACCACTGTCTTAGAGGGAAAGCTTTCAGGCTTTCACCATTGGTTATTATGTTAGTTGTGGGTTTTTCATATATGCCCTTTATGCTATTGAGGAAGTGTCCTTCCATTCCTAGATTTCTAAGTGTTTTTATCAAGAAGGGGTATTAGATTTTATCAAATGCCTTTTCTGTATCAATTGAGAAAATCATATGTTTTTTTTTTCTTTCCATTCATTCTGTTAATGTGGTGTATTACATTAACTGATTTTCTTATGTTGAACCACCCTTGCATACCAGGGATAAATCCCACTTGATCATGATGTATTATTCTTGAAATGTGCTGTTGGATTTGGTTTGCTAGTATTTTGTTGAGGATTGTTACATTTATATTCATAAGAGATATTGGTTTGTAATTTTCTCTTCTTATGGTATCATTATCTGGCTTTTGTATAAGGGTGATGTTGGCCTCATGGAATGAATTAGGGAGTCTTCCCTCCTCTTCAGTTTTTTGGAAGAGTTTGACCAGAATCGGAGGTAAGTTTTCTTGAAATGTTTGGTGAAATCCCCCTGTGAAGCCAACTGGTACTGGGGTTTTCTTTCTCAGGTTTTTGATGACTGATTCAATCTCTTTACTTGTAATTGGTCTGTTGAGATCTTCTGTTTCTTCTGGAGTCAGTGTAGTTGTTCATGTGTTTCTGGGAATTGGTCCTCTTCCCCCAGGTTATCTCATTTATTGGCATACAGTTGTTCATATTATCCCCTTATAGTTCTTTTTATTTCAGTGGAGTTGGTAGTAATGTCCCTCTTTCCATTTCTGATTTTCATTATTTGTGTCCTCTCATATTAGTCATGGTTCTCTATTAAAGCAGAATCAACAGAAGATATCTCTAAATAGTATAAGATTTTATAAAATTCTCTCGTATGACCGTGGGGATGCACAAGTCCAAATTCTGCATGCAGGCTGCATACCAGGGGCTCTGATGAAGGTCCTTGATGAGTTCCTAGGAGACGTTGGCTGCCCGAAGACAAGCTAGAAAATTCTCTCTAAATGCTGAAATCACTTCCCTTTTAAGGCATTCAACTGATTGGATAAAATGTCACTCATTGCTGACGGCAATCTCCTTGATTGATTGTAGGTATAAGTAACCATCTATGCAATAATTCAATGGTGACTAAAGTCCATAAATGTCTTTTTATTAAAATTAGCCCAGTGCTTACTTGACCAAACAACTGGACACAATTACTTGGCCAACTTGACACATAAGCCTAACCATCACATCTCTCTTTTTTCCTTTGTCAGTCTAGCAAAAAGTTCATAAATTTTATTGATCTTTTCAAAGACCCTACTTTTGGTTTTGTTGATTCTATTTTTTTTTCCTATTTCATTTATCTCAACTCTAATCTTTATTTTTATCTTTCTTCTGCTTACTTTGAGTTTAGGTTGTTCTTTTTCTAGTTCTTCCAGTTTTGAAGTTTGGTCTCTGATTTTGACGTCTTTCTTATTTTTAATGTAACCATTTAGAACTATAAATTTTCCTCTCAGCACTGCTTTTGCCACATCCCATAAGTTTTGGTATGTTGTATTTTCATTTTCATTAGCCTCAAGATATTCTCTAATTTCCCTTGTGATTTCCTCTTTAACCCAATGGTTGTTTAAGAGTACATGTTTAATCTCCACATATTTGTGAATTTTCCATTTCTCCCTTTGTTATTAATTACTAGCTTCATTCCATTGTGGCTAGAGAAGATGCACTGCATGCTTTCAATATTTTTGAATTTATTGAGACTTGTTTTGTGACCTAACATAAGGTCTATCTTGGAGAATGACCCATGTGCATTTGAGAAAAATATGTATTCTGTTGTTGTTGTGTGATGTGTTCTTTACATGTCTGTTAGGTCTAGTTGGTTTAGCGTATCATTCAAATCTTGTATTTCCTTATTGATCTTCTGACTAGATGTTCTACCCGTTACTGAAAATGGTATATTAAATTCTCCTACTATTAAGAACTATCAATTTCTGCCTTCATATCTGTCTATATTTGCTTTGCATATTTTGGAGCTCTCCTGTTAGGTGCATATATATTTATAATTGCTACATCTTCTTATTGAATTGACCCTTTTATTAGTATGTCATGGCCATATTTATCCCTCATAACTCTTTTTCACTTATAGTCTATTTTATCTTACATTAATATAGCTACCCAACTATCTTTTGGTTACTACTTGCGTAGTATATATTTTTACACTCTTTCACTTTCAACCTACTTGTGTCTTTGAATTTAAGGTGAGTTTCTTGCAGAGAGTTTATAGTTGGATCATGCCTTTTTTTTTTTTTTT
>JAQZBX010048948.1:0-20055 GCA_029593785.1 Cabassous unicinctus | reverse complement strand
AAAAAAAAAAAAAAAGTTATGTGACTGGGAGCAGATGTGGCTCAAGCAGTTGAGCCACCCGCCTTCCACATGTGAGGTCCCGGGTTCGGTTCCTGGTGCCGCCTGAAAAAACAGAAACAACAAGCAAAACATATGAAAAAAACTAACTCAGGGAAGCCAATGTGGCTTAGCGGTTGAGTGCCGGCTTCCCACACATGAGGTCCTGGCTCAATCCCTGGCCCCGAGTACCTCAAAAAAAAAAAAGAAAAGTTATGTGACTTGCCCAAAGTTACACAGCTGACTGGCTTGAGATGGTGGGAAAGCCTAAGAGAGTGGAAGAGTATAGGGCAGAGGAGGCTAGGAGGAATTTGGAAAGATATACTTAACCCAATTTAATGATAATTGGATTTTTATAAATGTAGAGAGAACTGTGATAATTCATAATTGTGTAAAAACACTCATTGGTAGGTAATCATTTGCTTGTACTTATTGCAATATGGATTTTATATGCAATATAAATATTTAATATGGAAAAGTAAATATTTAAAGTGTAAACTCACATCTGGTAGTATGTTTTAAGAGTTATTGGAAAACAGAGTATTACAGACATTGGAGAGGTGAATTCTTATCTTAACCACCAAGAGTACATGATAAATTTGATGCTGAGGTTATCTGGATACTCATAAACCTGGAAGATGGATAGGACAAAGAGGAAATTTAGAAAACATGCACATCCATCGTTCTTTAATGTGTTGTTATCAAAAGTGCATAGAAGCTGATTTTGAGCATTTTGAATTCTTCCTTACACAACAAGTAATATTCTAACACTGTAATTTTTACTATGAGTAAACAAATTGCTTCCCAAAGAATATATTCATTCTATTGAAATATATATACTAGTCTTATTGCTGGGATTAAGAAATTTGCATTGGGTGGTGAAATTTTTAAAGGCTCCTTAATATAGAAAAAAACATTTACAAATCAATAACAAAAATAAAGTACTCCAACAGAAAAATTGGGCAAAGCAACTCAAAAGATGAACTAGCAATAAACCTATGAAAAAATAATAAGTCATCTAGTTATCAATAAAAGATATATTAAAACAAGAAAATTCTAAAAGGCATATTAAAATGGTGATTTTAAAAAATGATTCCCAGAATTGACAAGGGTGTAGTGAAATGGTGGTTCTTATATAATGCTGGTGAAAATTTATACCTGACCAATCTTTTTTGAAGGTCAATTTGAAAAAATACACTAGAAGTTTGTTTAAAAATTAAGCATCCAGCTACTACATGATCCAGCCATGCTAATCCTAGGTATTTACCCAAAAGAAGTGAAAACATATGTCCACAAAAACACTTGTACACAAAAGTACACGGCAGCTTTATTTAAAATAGCCCCAAACTGGAAACAACCCAAATGTCCATCAACAGATGAATGGATAAACAAACTGGGATGTTCCTGCACTGGAATACTGCTCAGAAATTAAAAGGATATGATATATGAAATAACATGGATAAATCTCAAAATAATTCCTGCTAAATATAAGAAGTCAGACAAAAAGAAAAGTACATACTTTATGGTTCCATTTATATACAATTCTAGAAAATGCAAATTAATCTGTGGTGACAGAAATCAGATCAGTGGTTTCCTGGATGGTTGGCACTACAGGAGGTAGAGAGGAATTACCAAGGGGCTCAAGGAAACCTTTGCAGGTGATATACATGTTCATTACCTTGAGTGTGGCGATGGCTTCACAGGTGTATATGTCCATGTATCAAAACATCAAATTGTACATTTTAACACGTGCAGCTTATTATATACAAATTATATCTTAAAGATGTACATATTTGATACATAACATGATTTTGAAGACTGCTAGATCATATGGGAATATGTTTATGATATATTAAGTACAAAAAGCAGGATACAAAGAACTAGGTACAGTGAAAATTACTGACCTAATAATCACCAAAAATAACTGGGAAGGAAATGATAACCCTGGTGAGGGGATTATAAGTAGTCATTATTTTCTTCCTCAGAGTTTTTACTCCTGTATTTACTAAATTTTCTACAATATGCATAATATTTTTTTTACATTCTTTATTATTGAGGTATAATTTACATAAAGTAAAACACATAAATCTGAAGTATAAAGTTTGATCGGTTTTGGCAAATATATACACCCACGTAACCCACATCTCTCAAGATATAGAACATTTTCATCTTCCCAGAAAGTTCCCTAGGACCCTTTCTCAGTCAATCTCTCCAGAAGCAACCACTATTCTGATTTTTATCACCATAGATTAGTAAATGGAATCATTACAAAACATTTTTTTTTAATTCAGTAAGTGCTATTTTTTAAAACAAGACCAACTATTTGGGACTATTTGACATTCAGCAAAACTATTCACTGGTCAAGGTGGAAGATCTGAACTCTGTTTGGAAAGCTTTCCTGGATCAAAGACCCAGAGAGATATTTCACCAGCAAGGGCCCAGGGAGGAGAGATGGATATAAAACATTTAACTGAAGAAGGAAATTGTTTTAAGGAACAAGTTAAAAAGCCATCTTTCTGGCTTTTCTCAGGGATAGCAAGCGCCAAAGAACTCAGCATGATGCATGCAAGGAGTCCTTTCAGGGGACCTTTTCACATTGACTCTCAAGACCTAATCAGCACACCCAAGCCCCCTTTCTAGCACAGACTGCTCCTCACCCAGGGCTTCTGGCCTCCGAGTAGAGATCCGCAGGCTTTCAGCAGGGAGGGGAACAAACCGAAGCAGCGCTTGAGCCAGCTGCTTCCCGAGATGGCCACCTCCAATGATGCCCACCTTCAACGACTCGGCAGGGATTGCCGAATGAGACGATCCCGGTGAGAGACATGTGGAGATTTGATTCTCATATAATGCTTTTCTGGAGAGTTAGCAGACAGTTACATACATAAATACAGTGCAGTCTGTGGCTCTTCTTGATTGTCAAACTTTGACATTCTTTGCTTTAACTTCCTCGTATGGAAACCCAGTGGCACCTTAAGTACTTCAGAGGTAAGGTGTTCCAGATATGTGCTGCTAATCCAGCATCATTAGAGAATGAAATGTTCCTCCTGAGTGAATTGTCCAGAAACTAAAGCACGCCCCTTCAAGGGACTAAATCTTGAGTAAAACTTTTTTTAAAGAACATTTTTTGTTACATGTAGTATGCATTTCCCTGTCTTCTTAAACACAGGATCTGGATATTTCTCACTTCTCTGACTGAAGCCATAATACATCATTCCATAATGTGTGACACATTGTGGTCCAGTTCCCTCATTTTGGTTGGTTTTCTGTGCAGACAGTTGTTAATTTTCATTTGCTATCAGAATGAGCTCACTCCTCTTCTACCATAGACCTACTCGTTCTAGTAATAACTTACAGTTCAATTCTGCACAGACTTGCAAAACCAGATAAGTTAGCCTTTTAGGAACATTAGGATTTATAAAAGTAAATGGTTTATAAGGGAAAACATCTGAGAAATTGAGGGTAAAGGATCTGGGACCACTCTTTCCAGGAGTTCACTTACTATTGGCTCTGGCTGGGTTTCCTTGGGCCCAGATCAACAAAGGCTGAATTCTAAATACATGACTTCTCACTTTATGTTAGTTATAAGACAAACTTATGCTTGGTCTGTATTTCTGTAAAAACAGGAGTCTCAAAGCTTTGGAGTTTTCATATAACATCACAAGCCACATTTGACTTAAGGCTTCTCTCCTGATTGAAAAGAATTTTCTCTCGGTGCCTGATCCTTTCAAATATAAAATGCCTCCTGGAAGTTTTAAATATTGGCTTCTCACCATTTGTCTTGGTTGCAACCAATAGGTTTAGGCATCCTTATCAGTCAGGCAATCAGCAAACTCATCCATCAGCTTGCCTCCCTGGGTATATGCTGTTTCTACAACATGTTAAATTCAGATCTGGTCCCACCATCCAGGATCTAATCTAGTTTCAAAGAAAAGTAAACTGAGAAATAGAGTGAGGAGGTGACTTATGCTCCAGGAGTGACCTGCTATTACAGACTCCAGGAGCCTAGTCCTAGGGACCTGGCTCACACATGCTTCGTAGTGAAGTGCCCGGAGCCACAGTTTGTACAGAGATATCAGAAGCCAGGACTGGAATTCTTCTCTACGTAACAGTATTCCTGGTTACAAACAAGTCATCTGGTCATATGGTTCCACCAAGCCCCGGGGGGCTTTCCTGTGAATGGAGCATTCCACTATTAGTTCAGGGTCAAGAGAAAGAACCAACCCCATTTTCAGCCAATAGTCAAGGAATGGCTTGCCATTAGCAGTTGTGGGAAACAAGCAGGTGGTCATTTAATCAATCTACCCAATACAAGAAAATTATCCCTAATCCATGATTTGCTATGTAACCACAGCCAAGGGACCCTGGTATGGAATTCTGTGGTCCTTTCAGACCAAGAGTGATTGACTGGGTTGGAAGAGGTAGGAAGACACTCCCCCTGCCACAGTTCTCCTCCAATATAAGAAGTTCAAGTCATTTGGATTCTCCACAGTCCAATTCTTCTCCATTTGCCTGACCTTGGAGACCTAGCTTACCTCAAAACATAGAATAGCTTGCAGAAGAAGGTTGCATGGGCACAGGCCTTGATCATCAGTCCCCGAGAACGGCCCTGCAAAAACAGCCAGGTATGACTTTCCTCTGGAATCCCATATTCAAACTTCAGGGACTCAAGGTCCTTTAGCATGTCCATTTCCAAGCGACCATCTTCTGCAGAGACAGATAACAAATAATTGGCTCAATGTTCTGGAAGAAGGAGGGTGTAGGTATGTTGGTGTATGCGCCCAGGTCACATACAGTCAAGATGTGGGGCTTCAAGCACCTCTCCTTCCAGGTTCTGAACTTGAAGACCTACTTCTCTGTAAGAGTGTGGGTCCTGGAAGATTTCAAATCACTGACAGTCTATGAATACAGGTATTCCTGTAAAACCTGAACAGAAATGAAAAGTGATGTTCACACACAGGCTGCAGTTGTTTTTTCCAATAGATGAATTTCTATCAGCAATGGGTTTCACAGGGGCTCTTGGGCCAGGACCTTTTCCCCGCTCCATTCCTTCCTAGGTTTTAAAAATAGGACTGAACAACTAAGACCACATTTCCAAAAAAACTCTTCCCTTTCACTAAACTCTTATATTCCTCACAGTGTAGAAAACCACCCAAACTAATTATCACTGATTCTCTGTCTATAGGGCAGCAACATCTAGATTTTGGAATATAAACCCAGAGAAGTATAAACCTGTCTACATCGCTTACCTCCCAAACTGAGAAGATCAGTTCTCTTTCCCAATGCTGCTGGTCCTGGAGAGCAAGAATTACATTTCCAAGGAGAATTACCTAAGAAAGTTGTCATTGTGACTCCTTAACTACCAGATTACTTCAGTCTGAGTCTTAAAGGGGCCAGTCCCGTCGACATCCTGACCTGCAACACGAGGACATGAATTGCTTTCACTACTTCTAGGAGTACTACCAGGGGAGTAGGGGATCCTCCTTTACCCACGAGAATTCTGGATTTCTAGGGTTTTTTTTTGCAAACAGGAATATCATACAAATTTTAGCACTACTCAAGTTATTTTTCCAACTCCTTCTTTCTGTATCCAAGAGAATAATGATATTCAAAATCCTAATCTCTTTATTTTATAGCAATGGCCAGATTGAGATCGAATTCCAAGCCGCTCAAGCCTCTACTCCCTTTTATAGGAGGGCTGTTAAGGCACACTCTTTAAAAAGCAAGTTTCCAGCATTTGAAGTGAGGAGCATGGACATTCTCATCAAGTCTAAGAAACACTTTCTAACACCAGAGCAGTAGGTAGGTCATCCTAATGTTGCAAGTGATGTTTACTGCTCCAAAGGAGACAGGAGCTCAAAACCAACCAGATCAGCATGCCCAATGTGGCACACCATAACTTGTACAAAGATGGGTCCTAGTCTTATCCTTCACTTGTGCATTCTCAAAAATGGGATTCAGTTCTTGTGGCTTTGTAATATGTCAAGTTCTTTAGGCTGAACTACATTTTCCAGAATCCCCTTTCAGTTAACATAGCACAAGAGCTATTTTTAAGACTTGGATGGTGGAAGTGAGGCAGCAACCATTTTGTCCTTATGCTTGGAAGGTAGTTCATACACATTGTCTGTAATCTGCTAGCTACCTTGCTGGTGTGAGGAAGCAGCTGGGCTCGCCAAGCAAGTGCAAAGGCACCAACTTGGGAGAGCTAATGTGGCTCAGTAGTTGAGTCACAACCGGCTTCCCACCATACAAGGTTCTGGGTTTACTCCCAAGCACTGGGATTTTTTTTTTTTTTTAGTTACCAGTGCTTGGGATTAAACCCAAGACCTTGTTGGTGCCTTTGTTTGCTGCTGGCTTTTTTGTTTTCAGGAAGCACCAGGGATCAAACCTAGGACCTACCATGTGGGAAGCAGGCGCTCAACCTCTTGAGCCACATCTGCTCCCATGATTTACTTCTCCTCACACCCTCATTGTTTGCACTTGCTGTGTCTGCTGTCTTCTTTTAGGAGGCACCAAGAACCAAACCCAGGACTTCCCATGTGGGAGGGAGGCACCTGATCACTTGAGCCACCTCCACTCCCCACTATGTTGTGTCTCTCATTATGTTTTCCTCCTTGTGTCTCTTGTTGCATCATCTTGTTGTGTCAGCTCACTGTACTAGCCTGCTGTCTGGCTCATCTTCTTTAGGAGGCACCATGAACCAAACCAAGGACCTCCCATGTGGTAGGCGGGAGCTCAATCACTTGAGCCACATCTACTTACCCATGATCGATATTTTGAGTCAGATAATTCTTTGTTATGGGGGCTGCCCTTTGTATTTTAAGAGATTTGGTAGCACCTCCTGGTTGTGACAGCCCAAAATGTCATCAGACATGCCAAATATCTCCTGGGGGGCAAAATTACTCCTTATTTGAGAACCACACTGCCTTAAAGCATGTTGTGGGAAGGTGGAAGACTAGAAAGACATGGGACTGTCTTCTCTCCCAGAAAAAGTAGCTAGAGGACAGGCAGAAACAGCCTGGAAACAAATCTTCTGGGTTTAGGACACCAAGGGAAGGCTGGACACTGCCCAGAAGAGAGTGGGGCAAAGGAAAAGAATCACAACAGCAAAACTGTGAGTTAAAAGCCACAGCTGCAACTACTGGCATTCTCCCCCACCCTATAGACATTTTTGAATTCTCAGGCCTTGGGCTGGCAGCTACAGACAAAGGGGGCTCCAGGGACCCACCTCCCAAGGAAAAGGGAAAGAGAGGGACACAGACTAAGGCTGACTCAGCTTTTGACCCACAAATTTGGTCTGCTGTGTCCCACCAGTCCTTCCAGGCTGGGTGGGGCCATGCCATTGTTTGCCTTGGGAGCCAGCATGGGATTAAAGAGATCTGACCCTCTCAATCACCCTCTCTACTGAACAAAACTGGATTGTTGAGGACACAGAGGGGAGTGGAATTATTACCCAGGAAAAGAGAAGGGGCTGCCAGCAAAGGTTAGAGAACAGCCTCCGAGAAAGTTTCAACTGCGATGCTCTTGGCCTCCAGGCAGGATCCACTATCGCATAGATCCCATCCATGTTGTAGCAAACATACCCCAACCAGGAAGTGAAATGAGAGGTCTGCTAAAGAGCACCATCTGCTGGCACACCAAGGAAGTGCATATGAGGAAATTAAAAGTAAATAATAGAGGCTTTTTCTGGCCTTTACAGCCTCCCTCCCCAAGGCCTTAGGAAGTGGGTCTGAAACCCATTACTGGGTCCAGGGCCCAGATTTGAGCAACTAACAGAAATAATCCTAAAGACTCAGAACAGGATGAACCAAGACTCAAAGAAGAGCAGTAACAGCCTCCCATCACTAAATCCCTATGAAAGAGAGAAGTTGAGCACCAGAGTAAACTCATCATTCTAATCAGATGCCTAGACATGGGCAAAAAATTACAAGGCATACTAAGAAAATGAAAGGAATGGCCCAAGAACAGGAATACATCAAAGCCCCAGAAGAGACATAGGATTTGAGACAACTATCAACGAGATTCATACAATTTCCCAAAATCAAAATAATGAGTTGAAAGACAATATGGCTAAAGAGATGATAAAGGACATCAAGAAGACACTGAATGAGTACAAAAAAGAATTTGAAAACCTGAAGAGTAAAGTAACAGAATGAAAGACACTATAGGTGAGATCAAAAACACATTAGAGGCATACAACAGCAGACTAGAAATGACAGAAGAAATAAGTAATACTTAAGACAGAACAGCTGAAATTCATAAGAGAAAAGAACAGTGAGGGAAAAAAATGGAAAAAAATTGAGCAAGAGCTCAGGGAGTTGAATGATGACACTAAATGCAACAATATACATGTCATGGGAGTTACAGAAGGACAAGAGAAGGGGAAAAGGACAGAAAGAGTATTTGAGGAAATAGCTGAAAAGTTCCCGACTCTCATGAAAGAAATTAACTTAGATGTCCAAAAAGCGCAGTGTACCTCAATCAGAATAAATGCAAACAGACCTACTCCAAGACATATACTAGTCAGAATGTCAAATGTCAAAGATAAAAATTACTAAACAATGCTAAAAAAAAAAAAAATCAATGAAGTCCTAAACAAATGGAAAGACATTCCGTGTTCATGGATTAGAAGACTAAGTATCGTGACGATGTCAGTCCTACCCAAACTGATTTATAGATTCAATGCAATACCAATCAAAATTCCAATAGCCTACTTTACAGAAATAGAAAAGGCAACTACCAAATTTATTTGGAAGGGAAAGCGCATCCAAATAGCCGAAAGCAGTCTGAAAAAGAAGAGCAATGTGGAGGAATTTTACTGCTTGATCTTGAAACATATTACAAAGCTACAGTGGTTAAAACAGCATGATATTGGTATAAAGATAGACATATTGATCAGTGGAATAGAATTGAGAGTCTAAAAATAAACCTTCACATCTAAGGCTACTGGTTTTTAACAAACCTATCAAGTCCATGTTAACGGGACAAAACAGTCTCTTCAACAAATGGTGCTGGGAAAACTGGATATCCATAACCAAAACAATGAAAGAGGACCCCATCTTACTCCCTATACAAGAATCAATGCTAAATGGATCAAAGACCAAAACATAAAAGCCAGGGCCATAAAACTACTAGAAGAAAATGTAGGGAAACATCTTAAAGACCTTGTGGTAGGCAGTAGTTTCTTAAACTTTACATCCAAATCATGAGCAACAACAACAAAAAAATAGATAAAAGGGACTTCCTCAAAATTAAACACTTTTACACCTCAAAGGACTTTGTCAAAAGGGTGAAAAGGCAGCTGAATCAATGGGAGAAAATATTTGGAAATCACATATCTGATAAGGGTTTAATATCCATGATATATATAGAGATGCTACAATTCAACAATAAAAAGACAAACGACCCAATTTAAAAAAGGGCAAAAGACTTGAATATACATTTGTCCTAAAAGAAATACAAATGACAAAACAAAACAAAAAACAAACACCATAAAAAAATGTTCAGCATCACTATTAGGGAAATGCAAATCAAAACTATAATGAGAAATCATTTCACACCTGTCAAAATGGCCACTATTAAAAAGACAGACAATTAAAAATGTTGGAGAGGATGTAGAGAGATAGGAACACTTATTGGTTGGTGGGAATGTAGAATGGTACAGCCATTGTGGAGGACTGTTTGACAGTTCCTAAAGAAGTTGAATATAGATTTTCCACATGACCCAGCAATACCACTACTGGGTATATATCCAGAAGAACTGCGAGCAGTGACATGAACAGACATCTGGACACCAATGTTCATAGCAGCATTATTCTTGATTACCAAAAGTTGGAAAGATGTCTATCAACTGATGAATGGATAAACTGTGGTGTAGGTGAGCAGACGTAGCTCAAGTGGTTGAGTGCCTGCTTCCCATGTACAAGGTCCTGTGTTCAATCCCCAGTACCTCCTAAAAACAAACAAAAACCAACTGTGGTGAATTCACATTATGGAATATTGTGCAGATGTAATTAGAAATGAAGTTGTTAAAGCATATGACAACATGGATGAACCTGGAGGACATTGAGTGAAGCAAACCAGACACAAAAGGACAAATACTGTATGATTGCGCTATTATGAAATATATTGTGTAATCTCATGGAGTTAATAACTTGAATATGGGTCACCAGAAAATAGAATGAAGTTAGAGAATGGAAAGCTGAGGGTTAACTTGTGCAGAATTGGTAAAAAAGGTGTGTGTCAATCTTTGGAAATGAACAGAAAAGGGTGAAAGCACAACATAATGTTTGTAACTAGCAGTACTATTATGTGGGTATGAAAGGGGTTTAAAGGGAAAGTATGGTTATTTTACTAAAAGAAAAGATAAAAAATGTAACATGGAATTGTATAGCATAGTAAAACTGCATGTGAAATATGAATATGGGTAAAATTGCATATATAAGACCATTTTTCTGTGAAGCTGAACAAATGTGCGTTAATACTACAAGATGTTATCAGACCAAAAAAAAATTATGCTAAGTGAAAGAAACAAGAAAGTACTACATATTATATGATTTCATTTATAAAAAATGTAAATATAAATCAATTTATAAAGATGACATTAGATAGTGGTTACGTAGAGCTGGGGAAGGACTGCTAAGGGGTGTGGAGTTTTTCTTTTTGAAGTCATGGATTTGTTCTAAAATTTTTTGTGATGATGAATGCACAACGTTGTGATTATACTTAAAGCCATTGATTATACACTTTGGATAGATCATAGGGCATATGAATATATCTCAATAAAACTGCTTAATAAATAATTGTGCAAGAATAGTCAGAAATAGCTATGTACAGCAGGAGCATAGAGAGATCGAGGTAAAGAATTTTCATGTTTTTTTCCTATTTTTTGTTTTATTATTGAAATAATGAAAATGCTCTAATAATACTTGAGGTGATGAATGCACAACTATGTGATTATACCAAATACCATTGATTGTACACTTTGGATGAATTGTATGCTTTATTAATAAAATTGATGTTAAAAAACAAACCTATTGTGTCGCCTTCATCTGAGCATCTTCTTTTCCTCCTACTACTCTACCCACTCCACCCAGTCAGAGGATCATGGAACTCTACAGGCATCTTAGAGACCACCATGTTCTCACATTACAGATTATGATATTGTGTTCAGAGAGGGAAAGGGACTCATCCAGTATCATTTAGCTTGTGCCAGAGCTGGGACTAGAAGCCAGGTCTTTTGTCTCTCAGGTCAGTTACCCTCAGCTCTATTAACCACACTGCCCTATTTCCCATAAGCATGATCACTCCTTGACCTGACCTGTATCAACAGGCTGCTGAAAGCAATCACTAAGGGAGCTTTGTAGTGGTCCCAACAGATAGGACAATTATTTCATTGTTCTGCACAAAAACACTGGGAGGGAAAGAGAAGGCACCAAGGAAGAAACAGCTTTATTATGAGTCTAGCATATCAGGGAAACCCAGTTCAGTCAGAGAAGAGAGTCTAATATTGGTACAGGGCAAAAATCTAGCATTACAGAATATCCTCTCAAAAACCAAGTGTGAAAATAAAACAATCTCCATCTTAATACCTAGAAGGCCAGAAATGCTGCTGAGTTTAGGCCAGGTTAAACTTCTGGAAGTTACTGGTGAAATAATTAGACTTAACATATAGGGAGAGCTTGTCAGCACTGCTGAATCTGCGCTCCATATGAGGTTGTGGGTCTGAGGTGGGTGGAGCAGAGGAAAGAATGAGGGATGGTTCTCATTGCCCACGCAAGCTCATCTCAGTGTGCAGGTGAGAGAAGCCGTAAATTCTTGGATTGAGAATAGATTAGGAAAGAAGAGGGGCAGTGGCTAAAGAAACACAACATCTGGGCAATCTCTGTCATAATGTGGAGGACTACGTGCACTCTAGTGTGAGCTTGTCCTCATTATGTCCTGGGCAACACTGGCATTTCTTCCTGAGGCCCCTAGAGTACAGTTATTTTTGGTTCTATCCTGACTTCATTCAGAGCACAACTGCCAATGTTCAGCACCAAGTCCAGGGTCATCATTAGCTGAGAGGAATGGAGTGGTCAGTCAATAACACCCTGCACCTCTTAGTCTGAGAGTCCTTTTTGCTGGGGCACTTTTCTTAGACTGAGAGATCCTGCCCAATCTAGAAATCACTCCCACTGTCACATGAGCACCAGGTAGAGAGTCTTTCTCATGAGTCACAGCTTTAGATCTTGGCCCCTTCAAGATGTTCCTTGGACAGGAGATCCAGTCTGAAGCTATCTGTGCCCAGCTGCTGGTTTCTGTCCCAAGAGTATCATCAGGTACTGCCTGTTGATATGGGCCTAGTCATGTGCTTCAACTCTCCCAAAAGAGAGCTCTTCTTTCATAGGCAGCAAAGGAAGAAATGAGGCAGGTTTCAGAGTAGCTGATACCACTTAATTCTTCCATCGAATTTGCTGTGGAAAGAGCAAACAACAAAAGAGTGTGATCAGTTTTCAACAATCCCTACAGAGAGGTAGAAGAGAATAAAACATAAGGCTTGAAGCTGGGTAATGTTAAGAAAAAAGAAAAAACATTTGGTGTGGAGGTGAGAAAAATGTTAATATGTGGGGGGAGTTCATTCATTGAAAGATATATAAAACAGGGAATGGATGTGGCTCAAGCAGTTGAGCGCCTGCCTCCTACATGGGAGGTCCAGGGCTTGGTTCCTGGTGCCTCCTAAAGAAAAAAAAACAAAACAGGCAGACAATGAGCACAAAGGAGAGGCAAAAAAAAACCCAAAAACAAACAAACAAACAAACAAAAAACAAAAACAAAACAATGAGCAAGCAGATGAGGGAGCCATGAGGGGGGAGGGGGAAGATGTATTAAACACCTGTTTGGTATCTTGCAAGCCTGATTTAGAGCACTTATTCTGGTTCTGCACGTCTCAGGACCAAGATTTACTAGCTTTAGATGACCCCGGGCTAGGTCCCTGTGGCAGTTTGAAATTATTTTTGTGGAAACCCCCCCTGCCAAAAAAATAGAAAGATGATGTCTGTAAACTGTTCTGTTCCTCTGGGTGTGATGCCCTTTGATTGCATCAGATTCTGCGAGGGGCCTCTGATTAAGTTTACTTGATAAAATCAATTTAGGGCTTCTGACTGGGCTACATCAGTAAGGTATAGCTCGGATTGCATCCCCACTCCCTTTAGCCTATATAAATGGACATTCACTCAAGAAGACACACAGAAGACACAGGAAGAGACAGTGCTCCATAGATGCCAGAGGAGATGTGACAGAAAGGAGAAGGCTCAAACAGCTAAAGTTCCAGGAAGAGAGATGAGTCATTTGCCTTATAGTTTGCAGCCAAAGAGAACAGAGCAGCTGAGCAGCTGAGAAGGCCTGAGGGACCAGGAAGAGATCAACCGCCATCTTGCTTCAACATGTGGCAAGTAACTTTGGTGAGAAAGCAGCCTTGAGTTGGACTCTTTAGGGCCTTTTAACTGTAAGCTTTTACCCCAGATAAATACCCTTTATAAAAGCCAACAGATTTCTGGTACTTGCATCAGCACCACTTTGGTACAGTCCCAAAGTACCTAATAGGGAAATAAATCCATGTTAACAAAAAGTTCAACTCTTTCATGTGATGAGAGAGATGAGCCATCTGTGCTCCCTCAAGAACTGAAGTCTATTTCCAACAGACAGGTCACATCCATCCATAGAAGACTATACAGTCTGGATATTTTGAATGTGTAACATTTGTTTTTATACTTCCCATAGTGAGTCCCTTTTACCTAGTAGGTTTAACAATGATCAGAGCCTTACACTCAGCCTGAGGCCTTAAGATTACCCTGATTTTATCCCACATCTCAAGATCTCTGTCAAAAGCAGTGATTTTGACCCTCAGGCCATAGGATAGCCTTACATCCAGGTGGCTCAGGTAACTGCAATGCCACCCAGGCCTTGGAAGTAGTTGCTCACCGAGCTGTTGAGAATGGCATCAATCTTCTCCTCCTCTGCAGATCCCTTATCTATTTTACTCCTGTATGCTAGTAGCTGCTGACGATCCTTTAGGTCCCGGCAAGTCTGTACACCAAAATAAACAATACCAAACCCCTGATAAGCCTTCTTGAAGAGGGGCTTTTTCTTTTGTCATTACCACTTTAAGCCAGGAGAGGCTGAGACACCACAGTGAGAATGACAGGGGGTTCAAGTACCCACACAGCTTCCTGATGGAGAGAAGTTTCTGCAGAGCTTATTTGGTTTAACTTAGTTCTATGAATTCTCTGAGTGCAACAACTTTATTAAAAACACAGAGAAACCAGTCAGAGGGCTGTGAAAATAATACAGAAGTGCTGGTCTCCAAACTAACTCTTGCCAGACCATTTTGTCTGTTAAGTCAAAATTGATGGAAGTGCCTTGGGATCTATGACAGAGAATATAGTAATTCCCCACTCTCCAATGAAGGTCTGAAGGCTCTTATTTCTTGGGGACTCACATCAATGACGACATCATGGCACTTTAACTTTGTGGCCAAGTTCAATTTTGTGTCCACGTCTTCCACCAGATTAACATATTCCTGTAATATCTGTGGGGAGAAGACTCATGAAAAACAGAGCTCAAATAGGTAGGAAAAAATCCTGAAGGCAGCAAAAAAGTTCAATATCCAACATCTACAATTTCCATCAGCAAACACCAGACTAATTTTGCAATAGGAAATGAGGTTGGTCACCTGAAGTACTTCCATGAGCCCCCAGAAAAGAAGAAAAGAGTACATCCCTCCTTATTCTAGAGCCAGATACCCATCCTAGCAACAGGAGTAGTGTAAATCTGATCCAATGCCAAGGCCATTGTTCCTGATGTCCTTTCTCAGTGAGTTTTCCTTTTGTATCATTTGAACAATATGTCAGTACTCCACATGGGCTAAACACAGTAGATGCTCCTTGGAGAGGGCAGAATAGAACTTCCTGTCTTGGTCTTTTCTATCTTAAGGCCCAGTATAGTCGTTATGTTGCCTTTAGGGGAAGACCAAAACAGGTAAGGTGTCCTGTCACTGACCAGTAAGAGGCTAAAGGTCAGGTCTGCTAGAGTATCCTGTATCCAACTCTCTTTAAGCATTACCTGGACAGGGGCACTGTTCTTATGCAAAATTTCTACAACCCGATGGAAGCCAATGGGTGCTCTCTTCTTGGTGTAGCCCAGCCAATTCTGAAAAAGGAACATAGGGTGGGAAAAGCTATGTGAGATAGTCAACTCACTCAGAGCTAGTCTTGCTACGTTTTATGGTCAGAACAGAATAACGTGGCACAGGGGTAGATGGTTGGGAGGTGGGAGATAAAGAAATGAAATCTTCTCTTCTATATCTTTATATGCACATATATAGACATTTATTTGTAAATTAGTGGGAAAAGATCTAGAAAGCCACCTGCCAAACTTCTAACAGTTTGCATTTAGGAAAGGAGTAAGATGGGAGCAAGTGGACAATGAAAGAGGAACTTTACTCTTTACTCTAAATGCTTTTATGTAGTGTTTGATTTTGACAAAGGCATATATTGCTTTGGCAATTAATGTAACTACTTAATAACTTAACAAGAGGTAAAAAAACCCTCTAGTGGAAAAATGGATATTTAAAATATAAACCAGTAGACAACCAAATGCAATGCAACATCCTTGATTGGATCCTGTTTGCATACAAACACAAAAACAAAAAACAGCTATACAGAGTAATTTAAATATGGATGATATATATATGGTAATATTACTGCATTGATGTTAAATTTCTTCATTTATAATAATATTGTGGTTATGACAGAGATAAATGCTGAAGTACTTAAGGGAGAGGTGTCATGATGTCTATAACTTAATTTCAAAGGACTCAGGAAAAGGGTGTGCATATATATAAAGTAAATATGGCAAAAATGTTAATAAATTGGTGAAATAGCTGGAGTATATTAGCATTCATTATACTATTCTTTCAACTTTCTGTAGGTGTGAAATTTTACAAAATGCAAAGTTGAGGGGTAAATGTAAACCAGTCACTAGAACTTGAGACTTCCATGAGGCCATGGAATAATAGGATGATATGATGACACTTTTCTTTCTCCCAAGGCATCAGCATCAGGAAACAGTTCTTGGGTACCCACCTTTGTCGTAAAGAGGGCATCTACATCATGCCAGGCTCGAAGTTTGGCGCGAGCAGCCAGGGCTGTCAGCACGTACTGTTTGTCTGGGATCTAGAATGCAGAGACCAGGAGAAATTAAAGGGAAGTAGCAATGAGTTGGTGAGGTGCTTGAGAATTCTGGAAAGGCAAGGCAAACATAGTCCCTAGTACTGACTCTGCCCTTTATAAACACTAAGTTTCTTAGGTCACCTAGAACCCTTTAAATCCCAAGCCCCAGCAGTGCTGCAGGCCATTCAGTTAAGGTCTTCTCTCATTTCTCACAAACTCATTCCTTTCTACCTTCAACCTTGAATATCAAAAGACTTACTGTGCAGGGTTACACAGCAACATCCACTCCACCGTAGTTACCCTGATACTACTATTACCAAAACACTGACCAATTTATATCTACCTTAAATGTCTTCTTCAGATTGATAGGACTGCTGAATGTCCCCTAGAATGAAAGGGGAGAGAAAGAATTTTAGTGTTCTTGGCTTTCCCAAATATCACCGTTCTCCCATTTTCTTTTCCACTACCCAGACTTTCTACATCTCATTCTATAATCTTTTTTTTTATATAATTTTATTCATTTGTTTCTCCCCACCCCCTTGTTGTTTGCACTTGCTGTGTCTGTTCATCTTCCTTGTTTCTTTAGGAGGCACCAGGAACCGAACCCAGGACCTCCGATGTGGGAGGGAGGTGTCCAATTACTTGAACCACCTCTGTTTCCTGCTTTGCTGTGTCTCTCATTGTGTTTTTCTTCTTGTGTCTCTTGTTGCGTCATCTTGTTGCATCAGCTCGCCACGCCTGCCCGTCACGTCAGCTCGCTGTCTTGCTCATCCTCTTTGGGAGGCACCAGGAACCTCCGCTCCCTGCTTTGTTGTGTCTCTATGTTTTTTCTTCTTGTGTTTCTTGTTGCATCATTTTGCTCGCCTGCCCATCGCGCCAGCTTGCTATCTTCTTTAGGAGGCACCGGGAACTGAACCAGGGACCTTCCATGTGGTAGGTGGGAGCTCAATCGCTTGAGCCACATCCACTTCCCTACAATCATTTTTTATTTTTTTATTTTACCGGGAGGTCCCGGGAATCGAACCCAGTTCCCTCCATATGGGAGACGGACACCCAACCATTTGAGCCACATCCGCGCCCCCCATAATCATTTTTTAACCCAGCAATTAATTGAAGAGAAAACCTCTATCAGGTATTTTAGGTATCAGCCCAAGCCAGCTTGAAACGGACTGGGTTAATAACTATGGTGTTTTCCCAAACTTTCAGGTGATCCAAATAAGGGAAAAATGTCCACCTATGATCACAAATCCAAACTTTTTAAAAAAAAACTAAAAAAAAAAAAGATATACATCTATAGCTACCTGGCACACTTCTGCTTCTCCTTTCTAATGTATTTATGCTACACTGTGCCAATCCATTTGAAATTATGTCCATTTGAAAGATGACTGCTGGGAGAACCAGCCCTAGAGAAAGAATATGCTATGCTAGCATGCCTGCTCACTGGAAGCCAAAAAAGCTCCTATAACTCTGTTTTTTCCTCTTGGCTCACCCATGCCAAGGGCTAGGAAAGCTTCCAGGTAGATTTCTGAGAACTATATAACCCATTGTTAATAGAATAAATCAAAACACTGGATCTGAACTATGTTCCTCTGGTGCAATAAGAGTTTTTGGGGTCTTTCTTTCACATGTTGTCTGTACCTCAGCTTCTGTGTAGTGGTAGAAGCAGGAGTAGAAAAGTGTTGTCACTAGTGGCATGTTGAGGATGGAAGCTTTGCGTGGATGTTTCCGGAAGATCTCAGTCTGTCCTGCTGATTCTAGGTGTCGATCATTGGCCTGTGGTGGAGTGAGCCATATGAAAGAAAAAAAATAATGTCCATGGAGTAGAAGCAAGAAACTTTCAATACTATAGCAGTTGTGTTTCCCTCCTTAAGAATGAAGCAAAGAAGACAAAAACAAACTGCCTAAGACAGCCCAGAGGAGTTTAAATCCATAAAATGATGATGTAGTCAAAATGGAATGAGAAAGACTGGAAAAGTGTTTATGACATGGGAGATCTGGGATGAAGAGGAAATACTTCTAGGCTAACAGCAGGTGAGTAGAAAAATGATGTCTGAGAAAAATAGTGGAAGGGGGCTATGGCAGAGAGGGAGAAAACAAAAGATTCCTAGAGGCTGTACTGGTAAATGACAGTATATGGGCAGAGCCTGGAAGTCTCCTAGATACAGAATAGCCCTGAGTATTGGCATTGAAGCAAAAATCATAGAGATGAAGATTCTAACCTCAATGATGATCTGACGTTCCAGGAGCGTATAATGGTCTTGTATGTGCACAGAATCTTCTGCTGAAAATGGCAAACTGGTAGAGGGCCAGAAGGTTAGTATCTCTTTCTCTACTCAAAGAGGAAATAATCCAACTAAACCAAATCATTGTAAGCCTAAGAGACTCATTCTGATTCACCTTTAGAGTAACACTGAAAGGCAGAGAGAGAAACAGCAGGAAATAGAACTTTGGCTTGGATTTTGTATTTACAGTTTTGTAAATTTAAGTGATCCTTAAGGTACATAAAATACATGTAAGTCATTAGTGATTTTACTGAGGCATGAATTAGAATCCTCTTATTTGGAAGTTGGAATGGTTGGTGAATGAGTCACATAGCTGGTGATCCCACTGAAGCTCTGTGGTTCATGTCATTGCTTATGGGGGAATCTCTCCATAAGGGGCACATACATTTCTTGGTCATTTTTTATTGCAAAGCAATAAAGGTAAATTAAATTACATGGTATATTGGTACATATGTTGTTTAGCAAAGATCTCACAGATCTACACGAATGCCAAGGATCCTATTTTCAACACTATATTTTTACACATGAAGTAGTCAAAGAACAAATAGTAATATATTAAGTCAACTGATAAGGACAGGAATAGCAGCCAGATTTTACACTCCCAGTTTATAGATCTATCCTTTAGAAAGTGATGCCTTATTTCCTTATTCCACTCACTCCAGGAAGAATAGTGAAATGTGATTACACTATCCCAGATAAGTGACAGCCACAGCCAATTTTTAGGAAGGATGAGGGAGGGTGCTCTTCTCTAGAAGACAGATTTAGAGAGACAGCAAGAGGATCCAGTTACCTTGCTATTCTAACTTTTTTTTGTTCACCATAGGTCAGATGACATAGCTCAGTATTTGCTAACATTAAAATTAAAGATTTTATTGACATGAACAAATATCCAAATGTGAAGCCTGGAAATCATGTCACATGAGAAATAGCTGAAACAACTGTGAACACTGAACTGGGAAAAGTAAAGTCTATTGGGTAGATCCTACCTGTCTTTAAATACTAACATGTAGAAGAGAAATTGGATTTGTTTCACGATGATCCACACTTTCCAATAATGAAGGCTGTCCAAAAATAAATTGAGCTGCTTCGAGACCAGTGGGCTTTCCATCACTAGAAGGATGGTTTTTGCAGTGATTCATATTCTGAATGAAAGTTTTTACTAGATCAGTGACTTTGGGATTTCAAGGACCAGTAAAGTTGGGGGGAAAAAAAAAAAAAAAAAAAAGATATGAGGCCCATAAAGTGTAGCCAACTTTTTTTTTTTTTGAGGTACTGGGGGCTGGGGATTGAACCTGGGACCTCATATGTGGGAAGCCAGCGCTCAACCACTGAGCCACATTGGCTTCCCTGAGTTGGTTTTTCATTTGTTTTGCTTGTTTTTTTTTTCAGGAGGCACCAGGAACCCAACCTAGGACCTCCCATGTGGCAGGCAGGCGCTTAACCACTTCAGCCACATCTGCTCCTGTTGCCAACTTTCAATTTCACTACATAAAATCACTGAAAAAAAAAAATTACAACCTGTTTACTAT
>JAQZBX010048947.1:0-20054 GCA_029593785.1 Cabassous unicinctus | reverse complement strand
CTTTTATAAGCAGGGAAAGGGGAAGTGCATTAAGGCTTAGGTGTCGATACATGATTGGGTAATTTGAGTTGCTAGGCGTGGTAGAGATGGTGACTATTCGCGCGCGCGTGAACATTGTGGCGCGAACAGTAACAGGATATGCTATTTGAAGAAGAAGAAGAAGAAGAAGAAGAAGAAGAAGAAGAAGAAGAAGAAGAAGAAGAAGAAGAAGGAGGTAGAGACGGCCATGACAGTTGTATTCATTCGACATTGCCCCCAACAATAACCATCTCAGTGATATTATCCTTACCATATGGTCAAGGAAATTAAGTATCAGAAAGGTTAATCCTCTTTGTCCAAGACCACACAACAATTACTAATGATACAAACATAAATCATATTTTTAAAATCTCCAAATCCTCATTTTGTATGGGTCAAGCTAGTAGAGAAAAATCACAATGGTGGCAGTGGACCAGATGACAGACCATTAGAATAAGTGCAGTCAGTTGAGGGAAATCTTCAAAGTTTCTTTAATTCTAATGTCCTGAAAGTATACTCGCAAGAGCCTTTCTGTGGTAGTGGTGATGAAAAGCCCCTAACGCACGTGTGCACAGCTCCTCCTTTCACTAAGCTAAGTCACTATCAGACATGAGCTCCTTCCTTCCCCCTCAGTGACTCTCCACTTATCCATCCTTTCTTCCTTGCTCTTCCTCTCTCTTTAGAAGAAACACACCCACCCACTGCCCCATCTTTCCAGCTACTTACCCTTTTACCTCTATTCTTGTTTCTGTTACCTTGGAGCTCCTCTGGGACTTCACTTTATCAATTATTCCTTTCTCATACAATATCTTTCTCTTTCCATTCCTTCCTCCCCTAGGTTATGCAAATCTTTCTACCATAAATTTTAAAAAATCCTCTCTCCTCTCTTTTTGCTCCTCAAAAATGCCATTTAATCTGTATTTCTCTTCTTTTTAACAAATCAATTTTATTGATACAGAGCAACAGCATAAATCCATCCAAAGTACACAGTCAATGGCATTTGGTACAATCACATAGTTGGGCTTTAATTCTCTTTATTGTCTAAATTCTAAAAGTTCTTCTTTTTCAGAGTCTACTTCATCACTATAATCTTCTCACTGGTCCCCTTGAAATCTGTTTTTTTTTCACTTTGCAGAAGCGACTGGCTCAGCATGTACTTAGAATCGACAATAAATTTCTCATGACTCTAGGTGTTTGCAGTAGTTCTCAATTTTTTTTGCCATTGCTTCCTTCTAAAATCCCTCCACTTCCTTGGTTTCCATTACATTGTAGTATCATTTGGTTCAAGAGTGCTCTTCTACCTTCTCATCAGTTTCCTTCATTAAGTTCTCTTTCTCTACCCACAGTTTAAAGTGAGGCATTGTACATGGTTTTGTTTTCAGCCTATTTCAGACTATTTCACATTAGAGCTCTCTCCTATGAACACTGTATTAGTCATCTCTCTTCTGTTGTTGACCATCTTTAGCCCTGATATCTTTCTGCATCCTCCCCTTCAATACTCTGAAGAAACCTGAAATACAACATGTTCATAATCAAACTCATGACTTTTCCTCCTTCCATATTTCATCCATATATGTCACCCACAATCCCAAGAAACCTAATTCTTCTCATGCCTTCCATGTCTGAGTAAACGGCATCACCTAAGACAGTACCCCTTCAAGTCATTTGTATTTCTGGTGCTTTGTCCCCCATTTTAAATAGGTCAAAGTTTCTCTTGTTTCTACTTCTTAATTATGATATTTCATTAATTGTAAGACAGACCTTTTCACATATTAATATCTCTGAAATTAGGATGTACCTTATAATCAACAGTGATTTACAACCCCGGTTGCGCGGAAGGCAGTAATGATGTAGATACCATTGCCTGTACATAGGGGCACTTCAAAAGCACTTGAATGAAAACATCAACTCACAGAATATATGTCATTGGCTTGGAAGTAACTGTCTAGGAAAACAGTGGAAATTTCATTTGACCCTTAGCTTCCAAATGACTATGGGGAAAGTTTAGGAAAAAATGGTGAATCAGAAGCATTAAGCAACATTTTATTAAAGCAGGAAGCTGGCCACCTCTATATAAATGCTAGACTGGCTTAAGAGCCTAGTACCAGTGGCATTTCAATTTTATATGGATTTTTAAGAAAAATGCTGCAACAGCATTGCTGTGGATGTCACAGATGATGATATAATGTGGAAAAATGTGAACATCAACAACTCTGAATCTGAAGTGATTCAGAAGGATAGGCTCTGAATGTGAAGTTTTAGGATTATGTTAATCAATTTATTTAGCTTTTATTTTTTTTATGTACGTGCAAAAGTAATATATTATACAAAACTGTCTACTTAATTTCAATAAGTATACAATAAAATTTATTTAAATAAGCGAACATCATGACATAGTTTAATTAACAGTTTTGTCTTTGTTAGTGGTGCACGTAGTATTGCTGAAACTTACAACCTAAGAAATATTATTTTTAATGAGAGGCGTTAGTTTCCTGACCAATGCCACCCTTTTCTTTTGCTGTTTCTGTCCTAGTCCCTGTATAACATCTCCCTCTTCCCATCCCCAATATTTTTGTTCTTCTCCAATCATTATGTCACGTTGCTCTCTGTTTTATTGAAACAAATGAAATCATGACATTCATCCTTCCAGATACATTGGATAGTTCTTTGTGTCTGAAAAATAAGTTCAGAATATCTTAGCAAAGCATGAAAGTACAGCATCCTTGGTCATCTGGCCTTCGATTATCATCCTACCCTTAACTCTACTCTGTTTGCCAGTCCTCTAGTCCACCCACATGGAGCTAACCAATGCAACATCTATTCCTCCAGGTGCAACGCATACCTTTCCTCAACTATGGAAAACCAAGTCAGTCTTTAAAACTACTCTCCTGTTAAATCTTTCCCACTTCTATTAGAATAAATTATTAACTTCTTTATGATCCTAAATATTTTTAAAAACTCCAATAGAGCATAGATTTTTTTTCTTCCTTGTATATTTTATCTCAATTTTTACATCCTTCACTAAAGTCTCCTGAATAGATAGATGACAAAGATGCTTACCTTCAACTACCTATCTAGTTGAAATAAAGTTATGCATATCCAAAAGTACTTTATTTTAATTTTAGAATTGAAAAACATGGGTTACTTTGAATTGCTAATGACTCTCCTAGTTCCCATCCATTTCACAAACAGTATGGGGCACCTGCTCTAGGTCAAAGTATGGTGCCTTTCTTCACTAAGTTCCCCTTCAGATAGTAAGGCCAATATCTGAGCTGATAATTTCAAGGCAGTATCAAAGGAATGGCAGTATTTGTTTACACTGGGCAATGGAGAACATAGAGGAGGAGCACTAAGCTTGTGGGGAGTATTCCAATCAGGGTCTTGTGTGGACAAACTCAGAGGCCATCTGTATCTCAATCACAAAGACACTCAGAATGCTAGGCTATTTCCTGTTCTTATAGTTATTTTAAATGAAATTCACTCCTTAGCAAAATGTACAGGCTAACTCGTCCTTTGGAAGAACCTTATATGCCACCTGCAGTCTTGGCAGCATTAAGTAGAAACATACTCATTTACTGTTACAGGACCAGCCAAATTTCTAATCAAATAATCATTTATTCTTCTCAAGCCTAATTAATAAGCCTGGAGGCAAGAGAGGTCTTTTCAATGGTAACCTGTGATAATTAGAAGATCTATGCTGTTCACCTAAGTGGATGAGATAAGTAAGAATCCCATCTGAATGTATCTAAATTGTATGTTTAAATGTGTATGTATTGTGAGTGTATGTGTGGATCAAGGAAGCGGAATTGGTGTAAATGTGTGTGGGGAGAGGGTGTGAAGGAGGATCTTTCTTTTAAACAACCTGGAATCATGCTTCCATCTCTCTTTACCTCAGAAACATTGCAGTCATGCATCACATCACCAATGAGCTGCAAGTAGAAGGGGAAAAGTATATCTTTAAGGCAATCATCAGAGACTATCAGTAGAGAACAGATTTGGTGACTTCTTTTTACCAACTCCGTCTTTTGTTCAGGATTTCCCTTTTTCTAGCATGTAAATGTTTCAAACTTATTCTTCTTGCTCCATTTCCAAGGTGACTTTATTGTCTTTAAAAGTTAGACTCCATCTTTTCTATCACATTCCTCAGAATTTGGTCCATGGGGTCTTCCAAACATATTGCTTCCCTCCACCTAGACTTCCTACATCATACAGACTTTCTCTGCCATGACAGATTGCTCTATAGTCACTTTCCCTGATGCCCTTTCCTCATGCAGTTCTTATACTGTTGTTCTTTCTCTTTTTTTTCTGCTGAATCTATCTTCTCTGCTGATCTCCAAATCCCTCATCCTATACAACTCTAATTCTGCCAGTTCTTCAGGTTTCCACTCATGTTATAGCTCCAAAATGAGGGACAGATAAAGCTCTAGGAATATAATAAAAATTCATTTCAGTGTAATGATTTTGATATAACTGGAATGGAAAAATTTGGTATTGTACCTGATAAAATTAAGATGCTTATGACCTGTTTGTTATCCAGTAATTTCATTCTTATGTTTCTACCCTAGAGAAGTGCTGTCCTTAGGCATGAGTATCTTCACAGTAGCCCTGTTTTAAGAACCCAAATGCCTAGCTGTAAATAAGTTATAGCATATGCATAAAATAGAACCCCATAGAGTAGAAAAATGAAGGCATTGCAACTATGATCAACAACATGACTGAATCTTGTGAATACAATTTTGAGGGAAAAGTATTGCATACAGTATAATTTAATTTATGTAACTTCAGAATCATGCAAAACCAAACAACATATTTCCTAGTGTTATAAACACATGTGGTCAAACTCAAGAAAACTGTGGAATGTTAAAGAAAATTCTGGAAATAAAGGTTGCTTCTGAGGGATGGAGGGAGAGAAGGGAATGAGATCAAGGAAGAGCATACAAGGGACTTCACAGGTGAGAGTACTGCTGTTTTTATCAAATTGGATTGCGGCTTCATGGATGCTTATTGTAGCATTAGTTTTTATAAAGTAGTTACTTTAAAATATGTGTGATAAAATGATACTATATCCATTCTGAAAGACATTTCAAGACTATGACTACACATTCATATCCCTTTTCTGTATATAGTATATGTATGTGCATATGTGCATATAAAGTACATATGTATATGTATGGATTTATCAAACATACATATGTATTCATAATGTACTTTATATTTATGTTAAATATTATATAATTAATTGAACAGCTTCTTAGTCATATGAGAAGGAGTTTAAGAGAGGGAGACCATTTAGTCTGGAAACTAGTTCAGGAAGGACAAGTCAGGCTAATGATTCAGCACACGTATAGCAGCACATGTGAAGGGTTCTTATGTGGAAAGGGATTTGATACATTTTATATGGCCCTATGACAGAAGAACTTAGAACAGTGGGGAGAAGATAGAAGGTTTAAAAAAATGGATTCAATATGAAGTAGACACATATCAACTAATCAGAAATAGCCACAGAGGGAAAGAGCCACCTCCGGATAAAATGAGGTCCTCTTCCTGGAGGTGTCCAAACAGGGATGGATGAAAATGTGGCAGGATGACAGTAAGGGGATTTATATATTAGATGGCTGGAGGGTTGTGAGGTAACTTCCACACAGAACATGGTTTCATAAAATATCCAGTCATTCATTTAACATTTAAGGAGCACCCATGGTCCAGGCAAAAAGGAGTTGTTTAGATGTACACATAAATCCAATGAAGAAAGCATATTTTAGCACCTTGAATAGTATTTAAACTAAATAGATTTTATTTCTGACATTTCTTTCCATGTTTTAAAAATGATGGTGTAGTGAATAGCTCAAAATATTTTCAATAGTTCTCCTGAAAACTTTAGCCCCAGAGGGACACATCTGCTTGAATACCAAACCCATATCAGAACATGTGTTTTCTTCCCGAAGCCTCCGTGTTCTTTACCTCTTGAGAAATCTGTATAAACCAGGGCACAGGTGTCTGAGCCAAAAACTCCGAGGGAGATGGAAAAATGCCTTTCTGCTCACACTATTGTAATCTGTAACTCATTTCATTTTATCCCATGGACCCTCTGTTATTTCTGGAATAATGGTTGCAAAAAGGGCACATGAAAATTTAATGAATTAGGCCTTAAGATGCAATGAAAAGACAAATAGAAAGCCTGGGTTGGTCCTTTGCAACTTACTGTCTGGGAAAGCTTTTTTCTTTCGAAGTGAATAACTTTTTACAGACATAGGCTACCTGTGAAAGCTAAATTTTAGTTATGTAAAGGCCTTATTGAAAGTGACCGCTACTTAATAGAGATGTTACAGCAAAACTTGGTACCTCTGCTGCCCCTTTATTTGAATACCATATCATCTGACTTCATTTGGGCTTTTCCAAAGTTTTTGCCCCTTCAAGAACTGCTCCTAAGGCAGGCTTAAATGAGTCTAAAAATACAAGTAGTGATGAGAGGAATCACTTGATTTTCCCAAAGAGCTAAGTGATTCTTGGTAAAGAATAATTTGTGTGTGTGTATTCTCCCAAACATATGTGAATGGTACTGTGGCACAGGAGAAATGGAACAGGACAGTTGTAAAATTATACTCTCAACATTGTGGTTAATGAAAATGGAAACAGAAGCAGAATAATAATCAATGCCCACATTTTATATACTTAATTATAAATGTTAATTCAAGTATCCAAGACAGATCTAAGAAAAACCCAGAGCAAATTGTACCTTGGAATCCCAGAAAATAGTGAGTTTGAGCGGTAGATCTAATCATTCAGAATTCAACTAGAAGATATGTGAGCAAAGTAGAGTAGGACAGGAAATTTAGGCTGTAGCACACAAACTTCATTTAAGAAATGGATGAAGAAATGAAAAAAATTGAATATGGTTAGGTCTATACTATGATAAGATAGTTCTGGTTTTTTCCACCATTAAGAAAAACACGCCATAACTAATGGATATGTACCAAAAGTAATGGATATATTTGAATGACATAGATACCATTGTTTTGTTTTCTTACTGAGTGTAATATTTGCTTTCTTGTCAGCAAAATGTCATTGGCATAATCACTAATTTACTTTACTAGAACCTCCTAGATAATGTATTTGGTATTAGCTTTTTTGTGATCTTTTAATTTTACATGCTACTGTTTTGTTTTATAACAATTTTGTTAGGACATATTCACATACCATATAATTCATCCATTTAAAGTGTATAGTTCAATAGTACATTGAGAATAGTATATTCACAAAGTTCTTTACCCATTACCACCATCAATTTCCATCACCCCCAAAACAAATTCTGTACTCTTTAGAATTCATCCTTCCATTTTCCACATACCCTACCCACCCCCGGATCTAGGTAGCCACTACACTATTTTCTATCTACCTAGATTTGCCCAGAATAAGACATTTTATATAAATGGACTCATATGGCCTTTTGTGACTGACTTCTTTCACTGAGCATGATGTTTCCAAGATTTATCCATGTTGTAGCATGTATCAGTACTTCATTCCCTTTTATAATTTGATAATATTCCATTGTATTGAGAGAACACATTTTATCCATTCATTAGTTGATGAACATTTGGATTATTTGTACTTTTTGGCTATAATGAATAATACTTCTATGAACATTCATGTACAAGATTCTGTGTGGGCATATATTTTTTCATTTCTCTTGAGTATATCTCTAGGAATAATTTCTTGGTTCTTATGGTAACTCTGTTTAACCTTAGGGGGAAATACCAGACCGTTTTCAAAAGCAGCTCCACCAGTTTACATCTTCACCAGCAGTGTATGAGGGTACTGAATTCTCTACAGCCTTGACAAGACTATTATTTGTATTCATGAGTATAGCCATTGTATGTGTGTGAAGTAGTATCTCATTGTGATTTTGATTTGCAAGTCCCTGATAGCTAATGATGTCAAGCATTTTTTTCATGTATTTGTTGGCCATTTGTACACCTCTTTGGAGAACTGTCTATTCATATACTTTGCCCATTTTTTAATTTGGGTTATTTGTCTTTTTATTATTAAGTTATGAGTTATTTATGTATTTAAGGTACAATTCCCTTTTCAAAAATATGATTTACAAGTATTTTCTCTTACTTTGTGGATTGTCTTTTCACTTTCTTGACAGTGTTCTTTAAAGCATAAATGTTTTAATTTTAATGAAGTACAATTTATCTGTTTTTTATTTTGCTTGTGCTTTTGGTGTCATATTTAATAAACAATTTCCTAATACAAGGTCACAAAGATGCAGAACTGTCTTCCCTTCTAAGAAAAGGTCTTTGATCCCTTTTGAGTTAATTTTTGTTTATGGTATGAGGTAGGGATCCAATTTCATTCTTTTACTTATGGCTATCCACTTGCCTCAGCACCATTTGTTGAAGAGACTATTTATTCTTTCCGCAAATGAATGATCTTGATGCCATTGTTAAAATCAATTGACCATAAATGTAGGGTTTATTTATGGACTCACAATTCTATTTTACTGACCTATATATATATTCTTATTCCAGCACCACACTGTAGCTTTATAGTCAGCTTTGAAACTTGGAAGTGTAAGACCTCTAATTTTCTTCTTTTTAAAGTTTGTTTGGGTTATACTGGGTCTTTTGAATTCCTTACACATTTTGGAATAAGCTTGTCACTTTCTGCAAAGAAGCCAGCTGGGATTTTGATAGGGGCTGTGTTGAATCTGTAGTTCATTGGGGAGGTGTATTGCCATCTTAATAATATTAATTGTTCTGATTCAGGAACATGGAACATTTTTCAATTTATTTAGGTCTTGTTTTATTTCTTTCAGCATTTAAAAAAATTTTTCAGAATATGTTTCACTTCTTTTGCAAAATTTATTCCAAAATATTTTATTATTTTTGATACAATCATAAATGGAATTGTGTTAATTTCACTTTTGAATTGTTCATTGAATATGTACAGCAATACAATTATTTTTGTACACTGATCTTGTATCCTGCAACTCTGCTGAACTTGATTATGAGTTCTAATACTTTTTAAAGTAGAATCATTAGGATTTTGTATGTACGAGATCATGCCATCTACAAAGAGAGATAGTTTTGCTTCTTTTATAATCTGGATAGCTTTTGTTTCTTTTTCTTGCCTAATGCCCTGGATAAAACCTCTAGTACAATGTTGAACAGAAGTGGTAAGAGCAGTTTTGTCTTGTTCCTGATCTTAGGAGTAAAATATTTGCTTATCTACCATTAAGTATGATGTTAGCTATGGATTTTTCATAGATATATCCTATCTGCAAACCTTAAATGCTAGAGTCATTTTATGTATAATTTACATTTTAAGTGTAACATTTTAGCACTTTTTTGGTAGTGGCCAAAGAAGTTGGAACTGAGAATGTGCCCTATTGAAAGGCAGAGTAAACTGTATTGAGTGCTACTGAAAAACTTTTAAGAGTCCATTGGGTTTAACAACATGGAAGTCTCTGGTGCCCTTATGCAAGAGCAACTTTGGTGAAGGAGAGGAAGTAGAACCATGACTGCATTGCTTTGTAGAAGAATAATCATTTCTAGAAACATGATGGAATAAGCTGATAAAAAATGGAAACAAACCTCAATACCCACTCCTAGAATTGGGAGATAGAATATAACAAATGCTAATATTTAATATAGAGCTGTGGGTTAGAATGAATGATAATTCAACTCACAGGTATCAAAAATGAACATAGAAAACAAAGCCAAAGAGGAAGCCAAAAATGATACCATAGGGACAAGAGGGTTTGGGAAGTACTATGTGCACTTGATGATGTGGTTTTAATGGCTTGCAGATAGAGGAGATATGGCCTTGCATCTGTGCAAGGAGAATTAATCAATCTGTGGGTTCTTACTGATTTATTCAGCTTCCTTCTCCACTTCAACTCCAAATGATTTATATCTCTTGAGCCATGAGTCACTGGTGCCTTTGGATACCCGGGATTAAGTAAGACATTGGAGTATTAAGTTCTTAGCTGAGGAAACTACTGTAAGTCTGTTTCTACTTGGAGAACACCTGGAGCAAAGATCTAATAGCAGAAGACCCTGAGAAGAAACATGTCTTTAGAGATCTGTGGGTCCAGGTCATATCAGTGCATTCTACATATGAGGGAGCTGAGTCTCCCCAGTCTTTGAGGTAGGGGTGCAGAGAGACTTGAGAGTAGAGGCCTCTCCCAGTGTCTCAACCAGAGGTGGGCAGTTTCCTGACCACAGAGCAAAGTGAAGGGAGTCATGACTCATATGCCTTCCAGTAATTGCAGGACCAAAGAGACTTAAGGGACCTACAAAAATCATATATGAGCCCTAGTATATAGAAAATCAATACAAAAACAGCACTTTATCTCATAGGAATACAAGACACAGAGAGAAGAAGATAAAGCATAAATTCAGATCACACATCTAGTGTAATAAAACTATCATATGAGTCAGACAAAACTGAAAATTAAAATTCAAGTGCATAAGGATATGCATAAAATGTGTTTCTAGAGTTAAAATGTGATTTCTCAAACCATTTATTATATGAATTGAAAGAGAGAATAATCTTTGATAAGGCCCAAATTAGTGGCCTAGATGAGTATAAGAAATACATCAAAACAGGGAAAAATAAAAAACAGGTAAAAAGCCTTGGGGTATAAGCATTCAAGTGATAGGAGTTCCACAGAGAGAGAAGAGTTAGAGGGTGTATTTGGGTGGGCCAATAATTAAAAAAATAATAGAAGAAAATTTTCCTGAGTTGAAGAAAAAATTAAACTTTGAACAGGCTCACCAAGTTTGTCAGGTATAATGAATTAAGAAAAAAGAAAACACCTGTAATGACAAAGAGAAAAATCTTATAATCACATTTTCTTAGTTTCCTGGCTGCTAAAATAAATACTATGCAGTGTGCTGGCTTAAAAAACAAGAATTTATTGGTTTGTGGTTTGGAGGCTAGGAGAAGTCCAAAATTGAGGCATGAGGAAGGGGATGCTTTCTCCCTAAAGACTGGCATTCTGAGTGGCTGCCAGCGATCCTTGGTCCTTGTGTTTTCTGTCACATGGCGATACACATGGCAGTGTCTTCTCTGTTGACTTCCAACTTCTCCCTGTGTTTCTTTTTTCTCTGTGTCTGAATTTCATTCTACTTAAAGGACTCCAGTGATCCAGAGTATAGCCCAACATGTTTCACTTGGGCCACACCTTAATTGAAGTAATATCTTTAAGAGATCCTATTTACAACAGGTCTACACCCACCAAAATGTGGACCAAAACCAAGAACATGTCCAAACTGGGGTACACAAATTAATCCACCACACTCATTGACAAAAGAACATATTATCTACAAAGGAAAAATAAATCAGACAAGCATTGACTTCTCATCTGCATCACTGAGACATGGAACAAGGTACAATATGTCTACATATTAGAGGGGGAAAGAAGGACTACAAGTCAAGACTGCTACACTCCACTCAGATGTTTGAGTTACTCTGTAAAGAAAGATCTAAGTATATATAAGTATTCAGTGAGTCTAACATCCGTGTACTCCCATCCTAATGCCTCATAGGATTGAAAAGTAAACTGAAAGGGGAGTAAGATAAGTATTTTGGAAGACTCATCATACACTGAGTGGGAGGGAAATTAATAAGAATTAGAGCACTTCGGTGGGAACCAGTTCATTTTGGAGGAGTACAGATTGTATCTTGTTTGCAAATAATATTAAGGTCAACTGCATCTGATTTTGAAAGTAGAGAAATTATCATCAATCTATAAAATACAAAATTACAGTAGAATTTTAAAATTCACAAGGAGGAAAATTATAAAATCAAATAACAAATGAAAAATCTATTGTAAATTCAAGCATAAATTGAGAAAAATTCAATATAATACACTTCAGAAACCAGCGGTTCTAATAGATAAGAATTAATGACTATCATATAATTCAATAATAAAATTAATAAAGTTATATAAAATTATATATATACACACACACACACACAAAGACACACATTTTACAAAATCTAAAAATTACACATTTAACATAAATCCCCTCCCCCAAAATAAAACTACAAATCCAGATTATATAAAAAAAATTGTAGGGGACTGTTGAATAATTATGTCAAAACTAAAAATTCCATTCATATAGAAATTAAAACTTCACCCTAAATAAGTCATAAACCAAAGAAAAGTCATAATGAAAATTAGAAAATAATCATAACTGAATGACAAAAATAACACTCCATAGTAGAACTTCAGGATTCATCTAAAGGGGTGCCAGAAGTTAAATTCAAACCACTTAGATAAAAGTGGAACAATTTATCCAAAACCAAAAGCCACCAAAACACATTCCAGATGTAATGCAGAACCTAAAGCATCTTGTAACTATTAAAGGGATTGAATCCACAGATAAAAGCCTTCTGAAAAAGAAATCTTAAAATCAATGTGATTCTACTGGTGAATTCTACTAAATATTTGAAGAAGAAATTACATTAATTGTATATGGTCTCTTCTAGAAAAAAGAGGAAGAGGAAACGCCTCTTATTTCTGTTTATGAGGCCAGCATCACCATTATTTGGAAACCAAATTAAGATAGTACAAAAGAAGACACAACAGATCAATACTCCTCAAGAATACAGACATGAAAATCCTCAACAAACATTACTGAATCTATTTCAGCAATACATAAATGATTATATTCCACAACCAAGTAGAGTTAATCCTGGGAATCCAATCTTGGGTCAATGTTTAAAACCAAATTCATGTAATCTACCGTATTTAACAGTACAAAAAGAAAAACTACATGATCATATCAATTGATGTAGCAAAAGCATTTCATGGAATTCACCACGGAGTCAAGATAAAAATTCTCAGCAAACTGGGAATAAAAGGAACTTTCACAGCTTTGTAGAAAAGAGCTACAAAAGCCTTCATCTAATATCATAATGATGTAAGAATTGAATTTCCCCCCCAAAATTCAATATCTGGACCAAGGCAAGGATGTTCATTCTTCCTCCTAGCCAACATAGTAGTGAAAGTTTTGCTAGTGCAATAAAAATACAAAAAGATATAAAAAACATATCGATTGGAAGGATGAAAGTTAAAAATTTCCTAATCACAGATGTGATTATCTATGTCAAATATTCTTAAAGTTTACTAAAGAATACTCATAGAACTAATTAGTGAGTTTAGCAAGTTTGCAGCATACAGGGCCAATAGAAAAACTGGTGGAAATTTATATACTAGCAATGAAAAATTGGAAATTGAAATAAAAAATAAATCTTAAAATTGAAATAAATCTAACAAAACATTTGTAGAATCTGTACTATGAATGGTATGAAAGGCTGATTAAATAAATTGAATACTCAAATAATAAAGAGATATACTTTATTATGTTCATGGACTGAAAGATTCAACAAAAATAAAGATGTCAAGTATCTCAAAATTTACTTCCATATTTAAATTAATTTCATCCAGTGTCCCAGCAAGATGTTTTACAAATGTAGTCAAACTGATTCTACAATGATACAGAAAGGCAAAGGAAACAGAATAATCAAAACAATTCTGAAAACATACAACTAATTTGGAGGATACATACTATTTTACCGCAAGATTAATTATAAAGCAACAATAATAAAGAAAGTTTTGTATTAATAAAGAAATATATACAAATAGATTAATGGAAGAGAAGAGAGAGTCCATTTAGATATGGACTCTCCCACACAAATAGGATCAAATTCTGTTTCTCCAATTTAATTTTTGACACTAATGCAAAGGCAAGTCATTAGAGAAAGTGTAGTCTTAATTTTTTTTAAATTTTTATTTTACTGGGATGTCCCTGGGATTGAACCCAGGTCCCTCCATATGGCAGAGGGACACCCAACCATTTGAGCCACATCTGTCCCCTAGCGTAGTCTTTTTAACAAATGATAGGACAATTGGACATCCCTAAACAAAAAGTAAAAATTTTTTAAAAATGTAAAGAAACTTAACACTTTATACAAAAAATAGACTCACAATCAAGTCTAGGTGTAAATGTAAAATTTAAGAGTATAGACCAATTTTAAGAAAATATAGAGGAAGTTATTCAGGTTTTATTTTAGGCAAAGAGTTTTTACCTATAATAAAAAATGCACAAAAAATTGATAAATAGAGCTTCATGAAAATTAAAAAAATTATTTGTGAAAGACATTGTTATGAAAATAAAAAGGCAAGTTTTATAAGACTTGTGCAATGAAACCTCAAAAGTTGCTGAGGGAAATTAAAGAGGCTATAATAAATGGAAAGATATTCTAAGATGAATGATGAGAAGACTCAATAATCTTAAGCTGGTGGTTTGTACCAAAATGTTATATAGATTCAAAGCCTTCCCTATTAAATTTCTAGTAGGCATTTTGCAGAAATTGACAAGGTCATTATAAATGTTTTATGGAAATGTACCAATTCACAACAGCCAGAATAGTTTTGAAAGGGCACACATATTTGAAAGTTTTGAAACTGTCTCTAAAGCTACAGTAATCAGGGGAGTGTAGATCTGCTTTAAGGATAGAATTATAGTTACATGGAATTGAGACTCCAGCAATAAACCTTTACATTTACAGTCTATTGATTTTCAACAAGTGTCAATTCAATGAGGAAAATATAGTTTTTTAACAAGTGGTGCAAGGACAATTAGATATACACATGCAAAAAGATTAATTTTGACCCTTCACAATATATAAAAAATTAACTCAAAAGGAGTCATAAAAATAAATATAAGAACTAAAATATAGCTTTTTCAATAGAACAAAAGAGGAAAATTTTCATGACCTTTGGTTAGGAAAAAGGTTCTTTGGTACAATATCAAAACAGAATTCATTAAAAAAATAAATAAATTGGACTTTAACATACTTAAAACTTTTGTGCTTCAAAAAACACCTTTAAGTAGATGAAAAGACAAACCTTGGACAGGGAGAAAATATTTGCAAATTGTATTTCTGATAGAGGACTTGTACCATAATATATAAAGAACTCCTACAAATAAATAATAAGAAAAACACCTAAATAAAAATGATTAAAATATTTGAAAAGATTTCTACAAAGACGATATAGAAATGGCCAATAAGCATACTAAAAGATACTCATCTTTATTCATTATGGAAATACATATTATAACTATAATGAGATAACACCTCATACGTACTAGGATGGCTATACTTTTTAAAAAGTTACAAGTTTTAGTAAGGATATGAAAAAATATGAACACCCATAATTTTTTTTTGGTGGGAATATAAAATGGTACAGCCTCTTGGGAAAATAATTTGGCAGTTCCTCAAAATGTTACACTTAAATTTAACATATTATCCAGGAATTCACTTGTAGGCATCTACCCAAGAGAAATGAAAATATTTCTACCACAAGATTTGCATGTGAATAGTCCTAGTGGCATTAATCATAATAACCCCAAAATGAAAGAATCCAAATGCAAATGGGAAAAATGTGATATATCTATACAGTAGAATATTACTCTGTAAAAAAAGGAATGAAATACTAATAAATGCTACAACATGGATGAATCTAAAAACATTATCCTAAGAGAAAGAATGCCAAAAAAGAAAACACTACTTATATGTGATCCATCTACATGAAATATCCAGAATAGGCAAATTTATAGAAATAGAAATTTAGCTTGGTAATTGCCTAGGCTGGGAGAAATCAGAATTAACTGTAAATGACACAAGGTATCTTTCTGAGATTATGGAAATTATCTAAAACTGAATTGTGGTAATTGTTGCACAACTCTGGAAATTTACCAAATCATTAAATTTTAAAATTAAAATGGATGTATATTAAGGTATCTACGTGACACCACAACAAAGATGTTTAAAAGAAAAACTTCCAAATGTGAGAAAATATTTTCTGATGTCTGACAAAGGACTTTTAACCAGAATATATGAATAACTCCCAAACACATAAAAAACAAACAAGACAATTAGTAAATGGTATAAAGACATGAGCAGGCAACAAATGGAAAATAAGCATATATAAAGGGATTCAAAATCACTAGCCATTAGGGAAATGCAAATTAAAGCCATGATGAAATACCACTACACATTTTGTTAGAATGGCTTAAAAAGAAATTATTGCTAATATCAAGTGTTGGTGAGGATGTGGAATAACTGGTAAATTGCTGGTGGGAAGACAAAATTCAAGAAAAGCATTGGGCAGTATCTTATAAAGTTAAACACATTTACTTTATGACTTAGTAATCTCTCTTTTGGTTATTTATCCTGGAAAATGAAAACATGTGGTAATGTAAAAATCTGTATGTACATATGTTCAGAGCAGCATTATTCATAAGTGCCCCAAACTGGAAATAACCCAAATGTCCTTCAGAGGTGAACAGTTAAACAAATTGCAGTACATCCATAGAATGGAATAACACTCAGCAATCAAACTGAATAAACTATCGATATGTGTAACATCTTAGATGAATACAAAATGCATTATGCTAAATGAAACAAACTGGTCTAAAAGGTTATGTACTGTATGATTCCACTTCTATGGCCTTCTTGAAAGGACAAAACTATAGTGATGGAGAACACATTTAGTGGTTGACAGAGTTTAGGAGGATGAGGAGGGTGTGACTGAAAAAGGGGAACACCAAGATTTTAAATTGATAAAACTGTTGTCAATTCCTTTTGTTGTAGTCATAATAAATGCATTAATTTTCATAAAACTGTATACCAAAATGTAAATTTTACTGCATGTTCATTTTAAAATTAAAATAATGTGGATCACTGTAATCCAAACAGTATGAATACTGGCATAAGGATAAAAATATAGACAAAGGGAAAGGAATTATGAGTCTGTAAATAATCCCACATATGTATGGCCAATTGATTTTTGAGAAGGGTGCCAAGACCATTAAATGGGGAAAGAGTGTTCTCTTAAACAATGCTTGGGCGACTGGATATCCACATGTAAAAAGAATGAATAGAGCTGCTACCTCACAACATATGCAGAAATTAACTCAAAGTGGATCAAGACCTATATAAAGGAGCTAAAACCATAAACCTCTTAGAAGAAAGCATTGGGGAAAATATTCATGACCTTGGATTTGACAATGGTTTCTTAAATGTGACACCAAAAAAACAAGCATCAAAAGGAAAATAGATAAATTGAAACTCATCAAAATTGAAAAGTTTTGTGCATGAAATAATATTATCAAGAAAGTGATAAGACTACAGAATAGGAAAAAAATATACCCAAATCATATATGTGATAAGGGTCTAGTAAAAAATTTATTTAAAGAAATCTTACAATTCAACAACAACAAGACAAAAACCCCAATTCAAAAATGGGCAAAGGACTTGAATAGTTATTTCTCCAAAGAAGATATACAAGTGGCCAACAAGCACATGAAAAGATGTTCAGTATCATTAGTCATTAGGGAAGCAAATCAAACCACAATGAGGTACTATTTCACACCCACTAGGATGGCTATCATTAAAAAAGAAGGAAAATAAAAAGTGTTGGCGAGGACACGGAGAAATTGGAAACTTCCTGTTTTGCTGCAAAATGATCATTCACTGTGGAAAACATTTTGGTGATTCCTAAAATGTTAAACATTAAATTACCAACTGACCCAGCATTTCTACTCCTAGGTATATACCCAAAGAATTGAAAACTGGTACTCAAACAAATACATGTACACACATGTTCATAAGACTATTCACAGTTGCCAAATGGTGGAAACAGCCCAAATGTCCATCAGTGGATGAATGGATAAACAAATTGTGGTATATTCATATAGAATGGAATATTAGTCATCCATAAAAGGGATGGGATACTGATACATGGTACAACATGTATAAACCTAAAAACAAAACAAGAACATTTATGCTAAGTGATAGAAGCCAAACACAAAAGTTCAGATTTTGTATGAGTCAATTTATATGAAATACCCAGAAGAGGTAAATCCTTAGAGACAGACCATTGGTTTCCAGTGGTGTGGGGAAGGGGGGAATGGGGAGCAAGTATTTAATTAATACAGGGTTTCCTTTGGGGCGATAAAAATGTTTTGAAGCTAAATCGAGAGGGTAGTTGTACAACACTGTAGATGCAATAAATGCCACTGAATTGCTCCCTTTAAAATGGTTAATTTTATGTGATGTGAATTTCACTCCAATAAAATCTTTTAAAATGTGGAAATCAGATTGTCATATTACTCAGAATAATTGCAATGATCAAGGAATAAATGAGGTTCTCTAAGCTCAAGGATTACTACCAAGACTGTCCTTTTAGACAATTGAGAGGCTGTATTGTTCAGATGAAAAGTAAGTTTTAAACATTAATGAGGCTTGTATTTTCTTGTCTAGTCTGTGTTTCCCAGAACAATTCACTTTCCTTCTCTGGCGATGTTTCCTTGCATATCATCTGGGAGAACTGGGCTAAAAATGATGTCCAACTCTGCTTTTCCCAAGTAATATTATTCTACTATTACCCTCAAGCAAGAATAAAGCCATTCACCTTGGGGGCTGGTTATCATGCAATGCGAGTACCCACCCTGGAAGCCCAGAGCCCAGAGGCATTCTCCACTCCATTGTAACTAGTAAAGACCCCATATTGTGGGCCCTTTATTTGCTAAAAATAATTTTATCGATCCCATACCTCCCACATATAGTAAATAAATAAAAACGAATATTGTAAAAGAAAAAGAAACATCATTCATCATGCTATGTAGAAATTTCATATATCATCAATAAAATCCATTTATTGATATTTCTGTGCAAATTATCAGAGGCGCGGCTATTGAAGGAGAGAATAGCCACTTGAGAATGCAGCCCTTTCTGATACAAGTCCGGCTACCCAGCCTTGAATAGTGCCTTCTACATGGTCTCATGGCTGACCCACCTGATGGACACAATGAAAATACCACTCTAGTTATTAAAAGATTTTCCAGTTAATTACAGTCATTGTAATTACCAGCAAATGCAAAATGCCCGAGGCAGAACACACAGAGCAAAGAAATAAGCTCTTTAACGAAATTTGTGTATGTTGGAGTTTCCAGTCAGAGACAGAAATAACCAGGATCATGTCAGGGTGGCTAACAGATTATTTCATATTGTAGTTTTTTTCTTGTAAACCCTTTGTTTTCATGAGAAGCTATAACCTAAGAGGGTATTTCGAAAAAATATCATAAAGGATGTACTTGTAGAAATGTTTTTACTTGGATCACCAGGGCTCTTTAAAAGAACTGCAGGTGATTTGTAATTATTGTGTGTTTGGTTTTCTTTTTGCAGATTATTGACTAATTTTGATTTTATATTCATGTCAAAGTTTAGTTGCAAAATCACTGACATACACTATGCTTTATATAAATTTCTCCAATGAATAAAGACCATATTGTATATTAACACCAAAAAAAAAAAATCCACAAATTCTATATGCTGCATTTAATCCTGTTAAGATCCTTGTAGG
Source organism: Cabassous unicinctus (assembly GCA_029593785.1). Taxonomy (NCBI): domain Eukaryota; kingdom Metazoa; phylum Chordata; class Mammalia; order Cingulata; family Chlamyphoridae; genus Cabassous; species Cabassous unicinctus. The sequence continues at coordinate 589 of JAQZBX010048947.1, read as the reverse complement.
ATTTGGACTAATTAAATAAATTAATATATGCAGATGATTTAATGGTTGATCCTGGCTTTTCACTCCACACAGAAAACATGCATACTTGGCTAAGGGCTGTAATCCAGACACAGCATACACTCCCAACTTGAGATAACGTGCTGAAACTAATCAGCCATTTCTTGGTAGGAAGTACTTGTTTCCAGTTAGTTATTTCCATAAATGTGCTTTGCAAAACAACTTCCTCAGCACTTGAAAAGATAATTTCTGCTTTTTCATGGAATTCCCTCTGTGTCCAAATTATGCCCCCTGGCATGCTTGGGCTTTCATTTCTTCTCTAATATTCATGTCACCTAGATAAAGCACTCACACACATACACTCAGTCACATTCACGCACATACTGAGCACTTAACAGGACCCTAGGGAATAGTCTCCCTTAGGGGAGGATGAGTGAATGAATGGGGCAGTGAGTGTGACTGTTTTAGTCCAACACATATTCCTTGGACCTGGGAAAATGCCTGACTAAAGTAGGCAGGCACTCAATAAATATTTGTTGAATGTATGAGTTAATGAGTAGCTGCAAGGCTGCTTTTTCAGGAGCTCATGTCT
>JAQZBX010048946.1:0-20054 GCA_029593785.1 Cabassous unicinctus | reverse complement strand
CGGCACTCAACCACTAAGCCACATCAGCTCCCCTGAGTTGTTTTTTTCAGGTGTTTGCTTATTGTTTGTTTGATTTTTTTTAGGAGGCACTGGGAACCAAACCCAGGACCTCCCATGTGGGAAGCAGGTGCTCAACTGCTTGAGCCACATCTGCTACCTACAGTTACAATATTGTGCTGCTATCACCAATGTCCATTATCCAAACTTTTATTTTTTATCATTTTAAGAGGTTAATTTATGCATATATTGTTATTTTTCTTATTCCCATACTAAAACTAAATCCAAAGGCATATGTGTCGGGATGGAAGGTTAATCACATTTTATTTGCTTTCCTAATTCATTTATTTAACAACTATTTTCTGAGTGCCTTCTCTGCACAGAGTAATGACCAAAGCTCAAAAATCCCTCTTAGTGAAGCTTACTTTCTGGTTAATGCTGAATTCATGTATATGGAATAATAGGATTTATTAAGTAGAACTATGTGAAATTGGTAATATTTGACCAATTTCATATGATTCAACCTAATACTAAATTTCTGTTAAAGTGTTGAATACCATTTATTTTATTTTATTTTATTTATTACCCCCCCACTGCCTCCCACTGCTTGTGCTCATTGTCTGCTCTCTGTCCATTTGCTGCGCGTTCTTCTGTGTCTGCTTGTCTTCTGATCTTCTGTTTAGGAGGCACTGGAACCAATCCCAGGACCTTCCAACGTGGGAGAGAGGCACTCAATTGCTTGAGCCACCCCAGCCCCCTGGTTTGTTGTGTCTCTCACTGTCTCTTCTGCGTCTCTTTTTTGTTGCATCATCTTGTTGCACCAGCTCTCTGTGCGGGCCAGCTTACTTTCACCAGGAGGCCCCAGGAACCAAACCTGGGACCCTCCATATGGTAGGCGGGAGCCCAATCCTTGAGCCACATCTGCTTCCCAATACCATTTGTATTCAGATTAATTTTTCAAACAATGAGCACTACATTGAAAGATCTAAAAAACTGTGTGCTTTTAACTATTATCTAATATTATGCAAATTATATAATAGTTGAAAGTGTCCAGAAAGAAAATCCAGCCTTAAACCCAACACATCATTCTTCAATAGCAAAACAAAATTTGTTGGGTGCTAAATGATGCCATGCTTAATTCAATCATATTACATAATCATAAATTATAGTGAAAATATGATTATTTTTAATCAACTATTCCTTGGCAACCTCAGAATAGTATTATCCACTATTGAACATTATTTGATAAAAATTCTCATGACTTAGAAACAAAGTAAAAATTATTCTCAGATAAGAAGACCTGTGATTTGAAAATTAGTGATTTTTACCTGCAGTCGAATCAATGACAGTGATATATAACCTTTTTTTTTTTTTCCTTTTTATATGTAATAGAGAAAGTTAAGAGTTCAGATATTGATATTGCCACGTATTCAGCTGGGTGGCATTAGAGAAGTTAAACTACATAAACCTTGTTTTTCTCCACAGTCACTTCGGGGTGCTAGTAAATAGTACTTTCTTCTTAAGGTTTTTGGGAAGCACATGGATATTTACCAAGATAGACCTTATGTTGGGCCATAAAACAAGTCTCTATAAATTTAATGTCATTGCTGTATCCTCTCTGCCTGAAACTATCCCTGTCACACAGTAGATACTCCATAAATATTTGCTGAACGAGTGAATGACTGCGACTCTGATACCTGAGTTTAACTAAGGAGTCTTATCCATCTCTTAGTTATAGCCTCCTGCCATTGTGAAAATAGCACATTCTTTAATCAGAATTTCAAGGTTCAAATCTCCAGTACTAGATCTTAGAGAAGAAAGAAAGGGAGATTAAAATATTTCCACTCCATCTCACCTGCTTAGTGAACAAATTCAATGATTGGTATTTTTTTCAAATGCAGCTCAGTTTGGAGTTGCTGAGGGCCTGGCCAGAAAGGCCCTCTCGTTTCCCCACCCACTCATGCGGAGGGAGGTTTCCAGTCTATGTAGGACAGGTTCCTTGGAAAGATTTATGGACGAAAGAATGGGGATATTATCAGGAAGGTAATTTTAAGAGGATGATGACACTTGGTGAGTAAACCTCCATCTCCTCAATTCCAATGTATTATGTAAGATCTTCCTAGGAGGAATCCAAGGTCAGACAGAGCAAGCACCTGAACTGGAACTTGAGCAATTGGAATAATAATGATAATTATTATTACTCATACTCAAGGCATACAGGTGCCACACACTGTACTAAGTGTTTTATGGGCACTTAAAAAAGTTGTCTTTGTAATAAGCATATGACATACTATTATTTTCCCCATTTTACATTTTGGGAAACTAAGACATAGAAAAGTTTGATCATTTATTCAAGATATCTGCTAAGTTGCAGAGTCAAGATTCAAACACAGGTAATATGATTCCAGAATTAATATTCTTAACAGTTTTACTACACTAATAGGACCATTTTTTGCCTCTAAAAAAATACCCATACTCCTTAAAACTATCTATAGAAAGATTTCAGAATGCAGTTATGGAAAAAGAGACTCCTTTAAAAATTGGGTACAATGATGCATTATCAATGAGAATGAACCAATTATAGCTATTCCCAACAACATGGTGAATCTTTCAAATGGAATATTTAGCAAAATAATACAAGTTTCCCTCAAAATGCAGTATGGGTCCAATTATATAAAGTTCAAAAACAGGGAAAACTAAACTACATCATTTAGGGATTCAAACATAAGTGTCAAACGTATTTTTTTTAAAGTATAAAGAGAAGGAAAGAAATTATTATCACAAAAATCAAGATAGCGCTTACCTTTTGTAGGAGGTGAGAGAAGGCAGAGGAGAGAGGGTGAGCATTGGAAAAGAAGAGTGTAAGTATTCTTGAGGTGCAGGCAATATTCTATTTTTTCATTTGGGTGGAGGTTACATGGCTGTTAACCTTACAATAATTTCCTAAACTGTATGCATCAATTTTATGCACTTTTTTGTATGAATTTTTTGTTTTATAATAAAAAAAAAGAAAGATTAGGATTTAGAGACATTTTTAGAAGATAGCTGGAGACCTATGTCTAGGTATTATGTTTTGTGAATAACATTCCTCAAATACAGCAAAAAGTAACTTTATAGGACCAGAGTAAGTTGAAATCATCATCCAAAGGGGAAGGGAGTTTGGTCTGAGACAGAAGGTTGTCAAAATTATATGCACAATCTAGAGAAAGAGATTTGGGGCTAATTTTTTTAAAATTGCATCTATCATCCATTGCAGTGGAGAATTGGCCTTGCAAGCTTTATTATTATTTTTATTATTACTAGAGAAGTTGTAGGTTTACAGAAAAATCATACAGAAAATACAGTGTTCCCATATACTGCACCCCTCCCCTTGCCATAATTAACACCTTGCATTAGTGGAGTACATTTGTTATAATTGATAAAAGAATTTTATCATAATTGCACTTTTAACTATAGTCCGTAATTTACATTAGGGTCTTGCAAGCTTTTTCAGGAACTGATCTTCCTGAATCTTTTAAGCTCATAAAAAGGATAGAGGAAAAAGTAAACATTAACCAAACACGATGTTCTCATTGCTGATTTTACTTCATGGGACTCTTTACCTCCTGCACCCCCAAACTTAAAAAAATAACCAGTAATTTATACAAGGAATCCTAACACTAGAAAATGCACTTGAACTGAGTCAAGATGAAATTGATATGCTTTAAGCAAATCAAAAATTCCTTTCGACATTCTGTTGGCTAGGAGGTACAGTTTTTTTTTTTTTTATTCATTACAGGAGCGTCCACATGGCTGCTTTTCTGGTTTATTTGGAGTTTCTTTAGGAGACATTTTAAGAGTCTATGAAGGGAAACTCACTGCAACTCTTGAAATGTTGATTCTGACCCTCGTAGAGTGAGGTCTAAGTGGTACATTTGGGAATTGTATATGAAAAGGAATATTTATGCAGTCAAAAATTATTTACCGAGCACCTGCTATGTACCAGACCTTGTTCTAAGCCCTGGAGCTACAGTGGAGTCCTGACAAACAAGTCTGTCATGAAGGATTATACTCTATTTGGGGGAAGACATGCAACAAAGATGATTAAACAGAAAATGAACAAGATAACTTTCGATAGGAAACAGGTTAAGGGGACAGAGAGGGTGGGAGGGGCAGGTGGAGGAGGGGCTGCCTTGGGTAAGCTGGTCATAGGCAGTTGCTCTGAAGAGATGACATTTGTGCTGAGATTTAAATAAAAAGGAGCCAACCACACAGACACCTGAGCAGAGAACATCAGGCAGGATCTGGACCATTTTGGAGATTATAAGTACAGGAAGCTAGAAGGAAGGAGAGAGTGTGGGAGAAGAAGTATGAGAAAGACAGAGGCTAGATCTTCGATACCATGCTCCCAGTGTGTGTTTTCTTCTCACTGCAAGGGGAGACTATTGGAGGGTTTTAAGCATTTCATGGTGATGACTTAATCTGTTGAATTTTGTGGAATTTTGAGTCTCAACTTAAGCATTTAAAATAATTTTAAATAATATTCTGGAACATGAGCATTTATCATAAAAGTTTGTAGCTTCTGATTAGACAGGATTAAACTTGAGAAAGAGAGCAAGAGCTATCTGAAACCCAGTTGATAGGATCAAGAGAAATGTGAAGGACTCCTATTCATCTTCCTAGAGGAATCTTTTTTTTTTTTTTAAATCAATTTTATTGATACATATTAGTAAAGCATACAGTTCATCCAAAGTGTACAGTCAATGGTATTTGGTACTTACAGGAATCTTAATTAGAAAGACTGGTCTTTGCCAGAGCGCTCCTGTGAAGAGATGCAGGAGGGAAAAGAAAGGGGAAATGGTAGGGGAATATCTAAAGAAAAAAAAAAATCATACAATTTTTTATTTTTCATGCTTTTTTATATTTTCTAAAATTTCTTAATGAACAAGCTTGTAATTTTGACAATTAGGGGGGAAAAAAACGTTTTCCTTTTTCCTGACTTACTGTGTTGAAAAAGTTCAAACCTATAGAAAAGTTTACCTAAATTTACCAATTGTTAACATTTTCTACCTTTGCTTTCTCTCTCTCCCGTATGTATGTGTGCATGTATATATATAAATGCATGTGTATATATGTCTATATACATATTTATACATGTACACATACATATGAAATATGTACACAGTTTACTTTTTTTTGTCTTGAGAATTTTTTTGAGAAGTTATGAGTTTACAAAATAATCATGCATACCATACAGGATTCCCATACATACTATTTTTGATCAACTGTTTATACTCAAACATTTATACTTTTATTTTTTCTTAGCCATTTAAAAGTAATTTGCAGGGAAGTGGATGCGGCTCAAGTGATTGGGCTCCCATCTACCATATAGGAGGTCCAGGGTTTGATTCCTGGGGCCTCCTGGTGAAAGGCAAGCTGTCCCATGCAGAGTGCTGGCCTGCACATAGTGCTGGCCCGTGCAGGAGTGATGGCCAGTGCGGAGAGCTGGCATAGCAAGATGCTACAATAAAAAGAGACACAGAGGAGAGACAATAAGAGACACAGCAGACCAGGGAGCTGAGGTGGTGCAAGAGATTGAGTGCCTCTCTTCCACTGCGGAAGGTCCCAGGATCGGTTCCTGGTGCTGCCTAAAGAAAAAACAAGCAGACACAGAAGAACACACAGAGAGCAGAGAGTGAGTGCAAAACAATGGGGGGAGGGGGGAATAAATAAATAAATCTTTAAAAAAAAAATTTTTTTTAAGTAATTTGCAGGTATCATGACAATTCACTCATAATACTACAATACGTATCTCCTAGGAACCAGAACATCTCTTACATAACTGCCACACCATTAACACACCCAAGAAAATTAACATTAATACAATAATCCTATCTAATATGTAGGACATATTCACATTTCCCCAGTTGTCCCAGATTTGTCTTTCACAGCTTTATTTATTGATTTTTAAATCCAGAAGCCAATCAAGAATCATTCCTTGCCTTTGGCTGGCATGTCTTTAGCCTCCTTAAATTTTGAACAGTCCTATTGCCATTTTTGTCTTTCGGGACTTTGCTATTTTTTAAGAATGTGGTCCAGTTGCCATTCTGAATGTCTGGATTTGTCTGTTTGTTTGGTTTTTTTCCTCCTCATTATTAGATTTAGAGAAAGCATTTTGGCAAGAATATTACATAGGTGATGTTATAGACTTCAAACCATATCACATCAGGAGGCCCACACTTGTCAAGTTGTCCCAGGATGACTGATGCTAAGTTTGTTTGGTTAAGGTAGTGTCTCCCAGATCTCTCTTTTCCCTTTGTAATTAATAATTATTCTGTGGGGTGATACTTTGATTCTGTGTGGTTATCTTATTCCCCAACAACTTTCACACAATGAAAGCTTTTAGTGTTCATTGCTGATCCTTGCATGACTTAACTTAATATTACATTGGTTGTCCCAAGCACCCTGTCAGTGTGCCTTTCCTTGGAATATATGTTCCCCAATGTAACAGAGTTAGACTCATTTATAATTTCCCTACACGTGGCTCTTCTGCCCCTTTTATTGAACCTATAATTAGCACTATAATATACGTCCCAGAGACTTAACTCTTCATTCTGTTCATATGCTGGTTGAGCCCTGAATCTCAGCAGAGGTGATGGGGTATATGGAAATGCCCCTATATTTTCAATGTGACATTTATGTAATTTCAAGCTTCTTTAAAAATAAAACATTGCCATTTAAAAAAATGTTACATTTGTTATTGCATAATAGTTTTTTTCTAATACTATCAATACTAATAGTATCAATATTATCTAATACTATCAAGGAAAGGAAACAATTTTTAAAAATTTTAATTGTTAGCAAAGGAAGGTGAAAAACATCCTAATTCATGTCAATATTGACTTATTTTGCAACTGTCAGTTTGAAATAATTTCAAAATTAAAAAAAAAAATACCTTTCATGAAAAAATTTTCCTTCTGATGATACATTTTCTTTCTTTTGCCTTTAATGAGTCAACCAATTCTCTCACCTGCTAATGTATCTTATATTAATCAAGCAGAATATATGTATTGCTTGTTTATTTACTAAGTAGAGTAGGTGAGGTGAGAAGGGATCAATGCACACTTTTGTACAGCACTCTCCCCTCATGTAGTCTAGGAGATGAGTTATCTCTTTAAAATGAAATAATAATAAAATAAAGGGACAGATAATTACTGGATTAGTGGTAGAAATCCCTCTCCCTCTAAGGTGGATCTGCTCACCTGGCTGTCCGTGTTCTCCTGCTGCTGCTGTCACTGTGACTTGCTCTTTGCTCACACTAATTCCTCTACCCGCAATTTTCCCCTTCCACCTCCGTGTTTTCCACTCCTTCAAGACTGAGCTGAGATACCACGTCTATTAAAAACATCAACAGCAACAACAAGCACCTTCTTTCATTTCTCTTTTTATATTAGTGGCTTCTCTCAGTTCTGCACGTAATCTAAAAACACTTCTGAATCTTTTTACTGTCTAATGTTGTCACTTTCTACTTTGGATTAGGTAAGTGTGTGTGGGTCCTCCTCCTAGACCTTACACTGAGGGCTCTTCTCCATCTGATTCATCCGGGTCCTGGGGGCCTCTCTCTAGGGTCCCGTGCACTTCTGTTACTTTGAGTAAATGAACAACAATCAATGCTTCAGTAAACTATCCTTAAGTATACTGGAATTGAATTATGCTGGTAGTAATCTCAGTCAGAAACTCTTGCCTTTGCCCTCTATGTTTAATTTTTTCAAACATATTCAGTACAGTCGTAGGTTAACAAGGAAGTTTCCTTTACTCCCTTCCCCTAACAAAGGGGAAAAAAATAACAGGAAACCAACCCACAGAACACAATGAAGATGAATATCAAATATTTGTTCCTTTTGGTATTAACAGGAGTTATGCACAATATTAGGTCATCATAGTAGCAGTTGAAAGAAAGTTGCTTTGAGCTTTAAGAATGTCCAGTACAGGAATTTGACTGTTTTTATCTAAATGGAGTAAAGTTAAAACACACACAAAAACATTGAAGAGGTAAATATTGGTCACAGATCTCCAGTGAAAGGTAGACTGGCAAGTAAACATTTGTCGATTCTTAAAATCAATTTTTCATGCAAAATTCCCTTCACATTTTTATTTATTAGATTAGGTGTAAAAGCCAAATGCATGGCACTAAAAACAACGGTATTATTTAATTCAACACGACATTCTGTAACAGGGAAAGCTGAGGACGTAGAAGGCTTGAACATGAAGTCCTGCCTAGAAGAAGGGGACTGCATGAGAGAATTTCAAGTTGAGATAACAATTTCAGGCTTTGAACAGGCATTCCCTCAGCTGAGTTCACAAACTACCATATAAGTGATGTACAACTTTCTTCTTCTTACAAAATGATGAGAAGTTGGCCATTACTCTGAAAGAAATGTCTATTAAAAATCTTAGTGTACATTATTTCCCCCTAAAAAAAAAGTGTTTAGTTCGTCTTTGTAGGACACATGCTACAGAAAGAATTACAAAAACATGCACACACTACCAATTAGTACAATCAGACTGTCATCAAATAGACCCTACCATGCAGACCCTGCTAGAGTTTGTCTCTCACTCAGCATGCAGACACTACTAGAGACAGTCTTACGAACACTATGAGTCTAAATTAAATTCCTAGACATATTTCTGATGTCTGTGTCACCACTCTTAGGGGAACTCAAAACTCTACCCTGCCAACATCGCAACCTGGCTCAATTGTTACATATTTTAAAAATGGGGGGAAGCGGCTATGGTTCAATTGGTTGGACTCCCGTTTACCATATGGGAGGCCCCGGGTGGGTTCGATCCCGGGGTCTCCTGGTGAAGGAGCGCCCGCGAGCGGTGAGCTGGCGCAGCAAGACGATGCAACAGAGGGAGACAGGCAGACATAGAAAGGCGCACAGCAGATGGACACAGCGAGCGCAAGCAGCAAGGGCGGGATAAATAAATTTTAAAAAATATATATTTAAAAAAAATGCAAGCAAGTCAATACGCATCCTGGAAAAGCTGGGTAAATGTATCAAATTTCTCAACGTCATGCAACATGCCTTCTGAGCTTGGCAAAGACAATGGAATGTGTGTAAGACTTCATAACCCAGATATAATTCTCTCAATTACTGAATACTTTTCCCTTGTCCTTTGGCTACCCCAAGCACTAGTGAGCTTCTCTGGGACTCAGATCTCCCATTCACAGAAAAAACACAAGACAGATTTATTTCTAAACAGTTGTAATCACATGAATCTTCAAAATGCCAGTGCTTCTGAAGATCCGATGTGGGTTGCAAAGAGAGATACCCAGAACTTCCCATGAAAAACTCAATCATTTGCACAACGAGTACAACTATATTGTATCCCTAACTCTAAATTCTTGCAAAAACAACAACAACAAAAAGCAGAGACAACTGTGTAGTGCAGATCCTTCACACAATGCATGTTCTTAAAAGATTGTCTTATACTGCTTTCCAACTTACTGTAAAACCAAAACAAAACAAAATAAAAGAAGTAGAGCTACAAGTAGGAGTTAAATTACAATTTGGGGATTAGGAGATAGGAATAGAGGTGAGTTCTCTAAATCTGCTTTCAAAACTGTCACAGAATTCCTCATTCAGCTTTGAAGCAAGGAAAAGAAAAACAGAAATAAAATGACTTCTCTTTCTCCATTTTATACCAATGAATTAAATGCCAGGGTCTTCACTTATTTCTCCCAAAACAAAACTTAAAGCTTCAGCAAAGGGCTCTGGATTCCATCCTTTTTTTGTATGGTTTGTGATATAGACACAACCAAAGGAATATGTATATACTACCAATTGGTTCAAGTAAGAAGAAAAGGAGAAGAGGACAGTTTTTTTCCAGTATGCCTTTCACTGGAGATCTGTGACCAATATTTCCCTCTTCAATGTTTTTGTATCTGAATTGCTTGTGTACTTTTTTTATTGTGTCAAAGTAACAAGATAAACTGATTCTGATAGAGTGATAGCAAAGGACTAATTACAAGTGTGCCCTTTGGAGGGGAGTGGGAGTGGGGCTGAGCACCACTCGGTTGAATGAGATGATCTGGGTTGGGAAGCCAAGAAAAAAAGAGTTCTGCTGCAGATTTCCTAGGCACAGCTCTGTTGAAAGAAGGAACGTAAGTTAAGTCTTTAACAACATTCTGATTTAAACTGGTAACATTCACATGATCTGCCGCTCAGATCCACATAAAGTGTGTATAACTGTACTTGAAATGTGTTTTTGTGTGTGTGTATGTAGAATGGGTAAATAAAATTGTTGAGTGATTTGAACGTTAAAAACAACAACAACAACAACAAAACATAACCTTCAACAGAAATAAGTAGGTATTATTCTGACAATAGTCATCTGGAAGTTATGCTTGTCATGGAACTGTGATCAAGGAACCTGGTCTGATGCTGCAGGCAGATAAGTTGCTTCTTTGCTATGCTCCCATAGACGTTGTACCTTTTATGAAAAGAAATAGAAGATACTATTTGTTGAGTACCTTCTGTGTGTCACACCACATATTTTATATACTTGTCACTACAACATCTCTAGTTAAATATTGTCTACATTTTATAGACAAGGAAACTGTGTCTCAGAGATGTTAAACAACTTGCCCCAAATCACATAGCTAGAAAGGGAAAATGCTAAGGCTCAAAAACCCATGTCTGAGGGAGTGGAGGTGGCCCAAGTGATTAAACGCCGCCCTCCCACACTGGAGGTCCCAGGTTCAGCTCCCGGTGCCTCCTAAAAAAACAAGGAAGGCGAACAGACACAGCAAGTGTAAAACATCAAGGGGGTGGGGAAAAATAAATTTTAAAAATCCATGTCTGGGAAGCAGATGTGGCTCAACCAGTTGGGCACCCGCCTAACACATGGGAGGTCTGGGTCCGTGTCTACCCGCCACAAAATGAGCAGATGCCTAAACAAGCAGATGCCACAAGCCAGAAGAGGCTGCAGCCTGCAGGAAATGGATGTGGCTCAGGCTGCTGGGCACTCGCCTCCCATGTGGGAGGTCCTGGGTTCAGTTCCTGGTGTCTCCTGGAAAAGATGAGCAAACAATAAGCACACTGACGAGAGAACCATCTGGGGGAGGGGGAGATAAATTAAAACATAAATAAAGTAAATAAATCTTTAAACAAACAAACTAAACATGTCTTTCTGATTCCAAACCCATGCCATCATAGGATTGTGCTTGTTTAGTTGCCTGCCTCCTACACCAATCTATGAGCTCCATAGGGCCACGTCACCAACCCCAATGCCTAGTGCATGGATACTGAATACATTTAGATACCTCCCAGCTCCCTCTACCCCTTTCTTCTTACCTCACTGAATCCAAATATTATTCTTGTATTCACTCTCTCCATGTAGCCAGGCACTTTAGGAGAGGCTGATCTGACTCCTAGCTCCAGGGAGGCTGATTGGCTAAAGGTAATCCTAGTTCCCTTGCCAGTGATTTATTCGGGAACTCACACCTAAACCAACTAGCATATAACATTCCCCAGTTACTATTAATGGTCCAGAGGAAGGCAAGAGCTCTAAATTAAGCCAGGCAGACTGACTAGTTGGGGGCAAATTTTCTCTATCTAGTTGCCCCAGTGTTGCTGGCAACCATCTTACAGCCACAAGAGCAAATACCCTAAGGATCAAGGGCACACCCAGAGGAGGGAAGCTTGGTTTTCTGTTGCCTTGAGCTGAAACCACCCTAAGTGTTAGAGAAAGTATAGGCACTTAGTAAATGTCCATTGAATAATACTTTTTTTTTTTATTTTTTAAAGTAGGATCTTTCTCCCCACTCCTAAGATGGTGCCCTCATCTGTTTGCTCATTGTTTTTGCTCATTGTTTGCTCATTGTCTGCTCGGTTTTTTTTCTTTAGGAGACACCCGGAGCCAAACCCAGGACCTCCCATGTGGGAGGTGGGCACTCAACTGCTTGAGCCATATTCACTCCCTGTTACATCTTTTGTGTCAGAAATAAGACTAGTCACTTCAATAAAAACCTTGCAAAGTGGGTATTATCATCATCCCCCATTTTATAAGTAAGGAAACTAAACCTCAAAAGATTAAGTAATTTGCTTAAGGTCCTAGAGGTGGTAAATACTGAATTTGGAAATCAAACTAAAATCTTTTGACTCTGTGGCTGCCTTTCCTACCATATTAATAAAAGGATGAAGATCCTCACTCTGTGACACTCTTTTGCTTAAGGTAGAACTCATAAGAAGTAATAAAACCATTATTTGGCAAGATTCAATTCTTCTGCTCTTTTACTAACTGAACATTTCCAGATACTTTCATTGATATAAAACAAAATATCTGTGCCTAAAATAGCCAAGCCAACCATGGTGATTCAGTTAGGATAGGCTGGGTTATGCTGAGGTAACAGGTATCCCAAAAATTTTGGTGTATTACTCAGGGTTCTCCAGAGAAACAGAATGGATGGAGATACATGTATTAGATTTGTTATAGGAATTGGCTCACTTGACCATGGGGATTGGCAAGTCCAAGTTCCATAAGTCAGGCAGCAAACTGGGAATACAAATTAAGATTTCAATAAATTCCCCAGAAGAAGCTGGCTGGCTAAGGTAGAGGTAGAAAGTCTACTGCTGAAATCAGTTCTGCTTTTAAGGCTTTCAACTGACTGGATGAGAGTTCTCTCATTGCTGAAGGCAGTCTCCTTTGTTGATTATAGATGTAATCAGTCATAGATGCAATCATATGACTAATGATTTAAATCATGTAATACCTTCACAGTAACGATCAGGCAATCAGTCCAGTACTTGCTTGGCCGAACATCTGGAAACCTTAACCCAGCCAAACTGACTCATGAACTTAACCATCATGACCTATCCCTTGTCAAGTTGGCACCCATACACATCTCCTTAAACCATACTTAACCTCTAAATAAGAACAATAAATATCATACTTTAGCCTATCATAAGTCAACTGACCTGCATACAACCAGAAACTTACTAACCCTTTCCCTAGGAAAGGATGTAAGTCCTTGAATAATATTCACTCTTAAACTTGATATCATGGGAAGCAGAAGTGGATCAAGCAATTGAGCTCCTGCCTACCATATGGGAGGTCTGTGGTTTGAGTCTCGGTGCTTCCTAAAAAAGACAGCAAGCTGGTGTGATGGGCAGGTGTGGCAAGCTGACACAACAAGATGATGCAACAAGAGACACAAGAAGAAAAACATGATGAGAGATACAACAAAGCAGGGAGCAGAGGTTCCTGGTGCCTCCTAGAGAAGATGGTCAAGACAGTAAGCTGAGGGTGATGGGCAAGCGCGGCAAGCTGACACAACAAGAGACACAGGAAGAAGAGCATAATGAAAGACACAACAAAGCAGGGAATGACAGAGGTGGCTTAAGTGATTAGGCACCGCCCTCCCACATTGGAGGTCCCAGGTTCAGTTCCTGGTGCCTCTTAAAGAAACAAAGAAGATGAACAGACAAAGCAAGTGCAAACAATGAGGGAGAAAAAAATAAATAAATATTTTTTAAAAATTGATATTGTATAACTTAAATATGATTATATAAAGTAAATACAACTTATGTGATAAAGTGTTATATAGGGAAGAAAACAAATATATTTGCTTTATGAATATTTATAAACATAATCATAACAAATAAGAAAGAAATACTCATAACCATTATAGTCCTCATTTCTGCAAATGGTCACATGGAAGTAGCTCATATTTATAACTACCTTCTTCCCCTACTCATTCTATATTGCCTTACTCTCAGCATTTGGTTAGTCTTGGTTCTTTGCCTGGTGGGGTACTCAAAACTTCAATAAAATAATGTCTGTGAAAATGTTTTGGATGTATAAAGTGCTATTAGTAGTTAATTGTTAATCCAGTTGGTATTTAATACCAAACTGCTTCTATGTGCTCAAGCTGAGTGGGGGATACAAGAATAATTAAGGCATGGTCTGTGTTGTGGGAATGTGTTATTTTTGTATGTTTAACTTCTATTAACAGAACCCAACTTTTCCTTTGAGGATTCATCCCTCCCTCACTGCATGAGGTCTCAATGAGGTTGTTAGTTACAATACTCCATCCCCACAATAATGGGTATGAGATCCAGGGTAGCCAATCAGACATGATGATTGCTAAAAAGATAGACACATGTGCCAAATCAAGGCCTAACAGGGCCTCTTCAGAGATGTGACAGATGGTTGCTAGAAGAGAGTCTTTCCCTTCCTGGTAATCACTAGATATAATTATTATGCATACTGGAGCTGACAGCAGCCATCTTCCTCAATTACTGGAAATATGAGAGCATGAGGCTAATATGCTGTGAGAAGTTCTGTAAGTCAGGCAGCAAGTTGGGAACACAAATTTAGATTTCAATGAATTCCCTGGAAGTAGAATTAAGATTTCAATGAATTCTAGAGAAGAGGGAAGAGATTATCTGAGAGGAAACCCTGATCACATCCTTTGCAAAGTTTGAATCTAGCCTGAAGCCAAGTCAACTCCTGGACTATTTGTTTCTCTAAGTCAATAAATTCCCTTTTATGCATAAACTGGTTTGAATTGAGTTTCTGTCACTTGCAACCAAAGGAGTTCTGAGTAATATGGTCTCAGTGTTCATATAGTTCAGAGCCTATTAACTGTATAATTATTTACTTAATAAGCAAACAATAGAGGCCATTTTTTAACATATATATATTTATAAATATACTTTTTAATTTTTTAAAAAAGATAATAGATGCCATTTTAAAACACGTGAGCTACATTTAAAACATCGGCTGAAGGCCAGGTTCAAGATGACAGAGTGAGATGTTGCAGGGCTCCAACTCCCACAGAAACTTTGGGCAACCAGTAAGAACTGGAAGAAGCAGCCTTCTCAATGCTCCAGGAAACATTTAAAGACTACAGCAACAGGGCGAGAGCCAAATCTAGAAAAAGCCCACTTAAAAGTGGTAGAATTTGGTGATATCATCAGCATGCAATATAAGACATCCCCTGGAAAACTCTCCCCTGAGAATCAACTGAAAAAAGTACAAATCCCACTTGCTAGTGCCTTTGGAGTACAATAGAGATAGGAGAAGAACGCCACAAATGTTGAACCAAAGAAAAAGGAAAATAAACACCAAAATCAGGTAGAAGAATTATGTCCCAGATCCACCAGCTTGTAAGTTAACAGAGGCAGCACAGCCTGGGTCCCAACCACTGCAAATGTAGACCATAGAGCCAGTCAGAGCAGCAAGTGAACCCCACGCATATCCAAGCACAGAGACCCAAGTCCACAGAAACCCAGGTCAGAACACAAGTGGATAAGGAGTGTCACATACAAAAGTGCTCTCAGGGAAAAAAGAGATCATAGCAAAACTGTTGGTAAGAGGTGCACACACTCAATCCAGTCTCAGTACACTGGACCATCTAAATGAAAAGTAGACCTTTCTGGATTGATCCCATCTGGCTCCAAAAGTCTAAAAAGAAGCATAACAGGGAAGTGGATGTGGCTCAAGCAATTGGGCTTGCTTACCACATGGGACGTTCTGAGTTCAGTTCCCGGTGCCTCCTAAAGAAGATGAGCACACAATGAACAGACACAGCAAATGCAAACAACGAGGGGTTGGGGAGAAATAAATAAATAAAATAAATCTTTTAAAAAATAAAATGAAAGGAAGCATAACTGAGATTATAGGGAGGAAAAGCTTGATAATGGAGATAAAAAATACACTTGAGTCACACAACAGCAGATTTGAACAGGACGAAGAAAGAATCAGTGAACTAGAAGACAGGATAATCAAAATCATACAGTCAAAAAAAAACAAAAAAAAAAAACACAAACAAACAAATAGTGGGTAGTGGCTGTGGCTCAAGCAAACAAGCTCCCATTTACCATATGGAGGACCCGGGTTCAATCCCCCAGACCTCCTGGTAAAAAAAGAAAAAAGGCATCCCAGACCTGTGTGGTGAGGTGCAGGCCTCCATGTGGTGCGGAGAGGTGTAGGCCCGTGGCGAAGCAATGCACCAAAAAAAGACGATGATGCAACCAGATAGAAAACAACAACAACAACAGATAGTGAAAATTACAGAAAAAATTGAGCAGTGTCTCAGGGACTTGAGTGATAGCAAAAAAATGTACAAGCATATACATCATGGGTGTCCCAGAAGGAAAACAGAAGGGAAAAGGGGCAGAAAGAATATCTTGGGAAATAATGGTCCAAAATTTCCCTACTCTTACAAAAGACATAAATATACATATCCAAGAAGTGCAATATACTCCAAACAGAATAAACCCTAATAGACCTACCCTGAGACACATACTAATCAGAATGTCAAATGCCAAAGATAGAGAATTCTGAAAGCAGCAAAAAGAAAAATGATTCATCAAAAACAAGGGATCCTCAATAAGACTAAGTGCCAATTTCTCATCAGAAACAACGGGGGCAAGAAGGCAGTGTTGTGATATATTTAAGATACTGAAAGAGAACAACTGCTGGCCAAAAATTCTTTATCTGGGAAAACTGTTCTTCAAAAATGAAGGAAAAAGGATCTTTAAAACATGAGGGAGAGTTTAAAATTTTCACAGATAAGCAAACGGAGAGAGTTCTTCAACAAAAGACCTTCACCACAAGAATTTCTAAAGGCAGTTCTTCAAATTGAAAAGAAAAGACAGAAGAAATATGCTTGGAGTAGTGTGAAGAAGTGAAGATCTTCAGCAAAGGTAACTAAAAGGGTAAATGCAAAACCCAAAATACTGTATCCTCAATATATAACTCTACTCTAATTCTTACAAGAGTCAGGATACAATTGAACAGGAAAAAGTCGTATTTCCTGATAATGGACACACAAAATATAAAGAGGTAATGTGACACAAAAATAATAGACAAAGGGGAAATGGAGGGATATGGGAGCAGAGAACATGTACGTTATTGAAGCTAAGCTGGTATTTTTTCAAATTAGTAGGTTATAGATGTAGACTGTATACTACAAACTGAGGGTAGCCACAAAGAAATTATTTTTTAAATATACAGAAACAGAAAGGAGAAAGGGTCAGACAGATACATCACAAAATATCAACTAAGCAGAAATGGAGTCTGCAATAAAGGAAAAGAGAGGGAAAAAAAGATATGACATATAAAAACCAAAGGACAAAATGGATGAAGTAATTACTGCCTTTACATTATTAACACTGAATGTTAATAGATGAAATTACCCATTGAAAAGATGCAGAGCCATGCAATCCCAATAAAACTTCCAACATACTTTTTTTTCAGAAATGGAAAAGCCAATTATCAAATTTATCTAGAAGGATAAGGGACCCCAAGTAACCAACAGCATCTTGAAAAAGGAGAACAAAGTTGGAGGACTAACACTTTCTGACTTTAAAACTTTTAAAAACCTACAGTGGTCAAAACAGCATGGTACTCACACAAGGGTAAAAAAGCACAATCCAATTAAAGACCTAAATATGAGTACTAGGACTATAAAACTCCTAGAAGAAAACAATGGGAAACATCTTCAGGACCATGTATTAGGCAATGGTTTCTTAAATTTTAATCCCAAACCACAAACAACAAAAGAAAAAATAGAAAACTGGGACCTCATTCAAATTAAAAACTTTTGTTCATCAAAGTTACTTTATCATGAAAGTGAAAAGACAATCTACTCAATGGGAGAAAATATTGGAAACCACATATCTAATAAGTGTTTAATATCTAGAATATATAAAGAAATCCTACAGCTCAACAATAAAAAGACAATCCAATTAAAAAATGAATAAACATTTCTTCAAAGAGGATATACAAATGGCCAGAAAACCCATGAAAAGATGCTCAACATCACTAGCTTTTAGGTAAATGCAAATCAAAACCACAATGAGATACCATTTCAAAGCCATTAGAATGGAAAAACAGAAAATAACAAGTGTTGGAAAGGATGTAGAGAAATTGGAATCCTTGTTCTTTGGTGGTAGGAATATAAAATGGTGCAAACGCTGTGGAAGACAGTTTGGCAGTTTCTCAGAAAGATAAGTATAGAACTATCATATGATCCAGCAACCCATTACTAGGTATATACCCAAAAAGAATTGAAAGCAGGGACTCAAACAAATATTTGCACACTGATGTTCATAGTGGCATTGTTCACAATTGCCAAAAGATAGAAGCAACCCAAGTGTCCATCAACAAAACGTAGTATATTCATACAATGGAATATTATTCAGCTGTAAAAAGGAATAAAGTCCTAATACACACGACAGTGTGGATGAACCTTGAAGATATCCTGCTGAGTGCAATAAGCCAAACACAGAAGGTCAAATATTGTATGATCTCATGGATATGAAATAATTAAAAGAAGCAAACTCATCAAGTTAGAATCTAGAATATAGGTTGCCAGGGCTGGGTTGGGGCAGGGAATGGGGAAATAATGCTTAAATTGTATAGCATTTCCATTGGGGCTGATTGCAAAGTTTGATAATGGAAGGTGGTGATGGTAGCACAGAATTGTGAATATAATTAACACTACTAAATTATATATGTGAATGTGGTTACAAGGAGAAATTTTTGGTCATATATATGTTACTAGAATAAATACTAAAAGAAAAAATAAGACTGTACAACACAATGAATCCTACTGTAAATGATGGACTATAGATAATACTACAATTATAATATACAAGTCCAAGATAGTCAATGACTTCCAAACAGGATAAACTCAAATAGACCCACACCATGTCATGTTATAATGTTATAATCAAACTGTGAAATGCCAAAGAAAAAGAGAAAGCTGCAAGAGAGAAGCAATATATCACGTATACAGGAATCTCAATGAGACTAAGTTCTGATTTCTCATCAGAAATCATGGAGGCAAGAAGGCAATGGGAAGACATATTTAAAGTGTTAAAAGCAAAAAAACTGCAAACCAAGAATTCTATATCTGGCAAAAAAAGTCATTCAAAAGTGAGGGGGGAACTAAGATATTCCCAGATAAAGAAAAGTGGAGCAACTTTTGTCACTACTATACCATCCTTACAATAAATGCTAAGGCGAGTTCTGCAGGTTGAAAGGAAAGGTCACTGGACAATTGACTGAAGCCACATGAGAAATAAAGATTTCTGGTAAGGGTAATGACATAGGTAAATATAAATTCCAGAACTATTGTATTTTTCATTTGTAACTCCACTTTTTACTTCCTACAGGATCTAAAAGGCAAATGTAATGAGACATCAGTGGTTTGGGACTCTTAATATATAAACATGCAATTTGTGGCAAGTGCTACATAAAGTTGAAGGGAACATAGTTCCCTTTGAAATTAAGTTGGTTAAGTTATAGATTCAGGATTTTTAGTTTAAGCCCCTTGGTAACCACAAAGAAAACATCACAGAATATGCAAACTTATAGAGACAGAAAATAGAGAACAGAATTGAGAGATAATACAAAAGAAAGGTAAGATTCCCATTTTGGGAGAAAGGAAGGTTCTAGTGATGGATGGTATGGTGGGTATTGGAACATTGTGAATGTGATTAATCTCACTGAATGATATGATTGGGAGGGAAGATTTATGTTATATATATGTTTCCACAATAAAAAATAAAAAAAGAGAAAGGGCCCTTCATATTAATGCTTGTACTTATGAACTTGTTTTTGTAAAATTGAAACTTAGCCTAGTAATATATATTGCCTAGGAGATTCTTCCTGAAAATCTTCTTGTTACTCAAATGTGACATCTCTCTAAGCCATACTCAGTATATAGGCTCACTGTCTTCCCCCCCCACCCTCCCACCCCCTGTTGTGGGACATGACTCCTGGGGATGGGCCTCCCTGGCACTGAGGGATTATTATCACACGCCAACTAGCGATGCATTTAGAAAAAGACCTTGCCCCAAAGGGGGAAATATTGAATACAAAAGATTTTTTTTTTTTTTTTAACAGCTAAGAGATTTCAAAGTGAGCCAGGAGGTCATTCCAGAGGTTATGCTTATGCACATCTCAGAAGGATTGCACTGCTACAGTAAACAATGTCTTTAGCAGGTATGCTCCTGAGGGTTCAAGAGACATTTGGAGGGAAGCAGGTGTGGCTCAAT